>JAYRCB010000359.1:549127-608966 GCA_036026315.1 Trachelus stipa
GTGTGTGTGTGTGTGTGTGTGTGTGTGTGTGTGTGTGTGTGTGTGTGTGTGTGTGTGTGTGTGTGTGTGTGTGTTTGAAGACTTCCGTTTATTTTTAAAAATAATTTCTATAGAATTTTTCTCCTCTTCTGGATCCAACGCTGCTCTCGTTTTCGTAGATGTGACGCGCGTGCTACCGTTTGTAGCTGCAAGAATGGAATAAGGCTATATAACATTTACTTTGGTATGACGTATAGGTGGCTGTTTTGTATTATACATTTTTTTTAGAAAATTCTTTTCCGAAGTAGGACTGGCTTTGTAATTTCTCAAAATAATGATCAGCTACATATTGAGTGGCCAAGCAGTTAATGCGGATGGATAAAAAGTACAAGAATCTCATGGAAGGGTTGAATAATTTCACTGGGGATTATTATAACCGAAAGGGCGCACCATGACGTACTTTCGAAATTAATCAAGTCACTGATATAACTAATCATACGACTAGAGGAATTCGCAGAGAATTATGTAACACTGCACATGTTTGTCTCACGTAAATGACTGAGAATTAAAAAAGATTGAGTTTACAATGAATAGTTTCAAACTAAAATAATGTTCAAAACTTCATGTAAGAAGGACTTTGCGTATCAAAAATTTCCGGTAGATTCACAGGGATTTTCTCAGTACGCACAAAGATTCTCATTATTACCCGAAATTTACATCTCCGACATGTAAGGAAGAAATCAAAATTTTACTTGAATTCGGTTTTAGTATTTTGACGTGTGAGACAAAAAAACAGCTTTTCCCTTGGGTTATCCATCTCAAGTTTTTCCTAGGATACAGTCTAGCACACACAGGACAGCTTATGTACCTGCTAAGAGCAGCGAGGAATTCCAATTGGAAAGAGTCGCTGCGTGCACAATTTACTTTTTTAAAGAAAACCCTTTGTAGGAAAATTCCTGGCCAAATATTTTTTATGTAAAGTAGAGATGAGCTAAGTATTATGTAAGCTGCTATTTGAAAGGAAATAGTGAACGGTCGATGATTTCAGGATCCTCTACTCTACTGAGAGATGCTCTTAAGGAAAAAAAAGATTAAAGCACGAAAAAATAGCCACTCCTGATTCATCATTCTCAGCTCTGAAATGTAGGATTCTGCCTAATCTGAATAATCTAGAATACTATCTACCCTTTCACGTTTACGAAAACTAGATGAGGATTTTATATATATGCATATATATTTTTTTTCTATAAATCTCCTGCTCGAAACCGGCCCGCGAGTAAATTACAAGGCCAAAAATTCTATTTATAAGATATATGGTATACCTACATAGGTAGACAATGTAACTGTAAGATCTTCTTTTACACATAACTTAAAAATCTTTAGTAATACTGATGAATCAATCTAACTTCAATGCTGGATAAACTACTTGTAAAAAGCTTGAATCGCGTGAGTGCCAATCAAAGAAAAGACATTAATTTTAGTATCGAAAGTCACAAAGCGAATCTAGAAAATTACAGTATTGGTGACATAATGAAAATCGATTGATCGCCGTTTGATTTCAAAAAATAAAAATTACAGTCAGTCTCCATTCCGATTCCCAGAATTCACCCCGCAACTTGCTGAGAGGATAAACCGGAAGTATTATGTATTCAAACCCTTTTATTGATTTCTTTCCGTAAGACAATAGGCGACCGTGCCGACAAGTTTTCCTACATTATTTCCGCAGGAAAATTTTCTCGTATACTTAAATTCAACCTTGAAACGAAGTAACAGTGGAGCATCGTCATTTTTATCCGAATTTACCTCGTTTTATGTCAGGCGTCAAGCAGTGTCTGATAACCAAGTGATTTTATCAAATTTCTCATAAAATCAATGATCTCACAATTTAGAAAAACTAATATTGATAAATGCTTGAGAAATAATTTTTTAAACAAGATTGTTTTATTGTCACGTAACATAAGAATTCATGACTCTTTACCCATACAATGTGGTAAAAGATCGTTTCCAATATAATAGTTGCGGTCGATACCCTTTGTTAATTGAAGGGTTCTGGCGTTCTATGAAATCATCCGACACCGTTGATCTTCAAGGGTCCATGTGGGTATAGTCGTTAACCTCATGATCAATATCATTTTTTCTGATACAACACTAACAAGTTCTAATAACATAATAGCAAAAATTAAGATATCTAAAAAAATAAATATGTAACATTCTTATAAAAAATTTTAGGTAGGTATAATTAATATAATAAATACCAAAATATATATTAATACAAAAGTATCTGAACAACGTTAAAACGATTTTAATAGCTACTTCAATAACTGAATGACAATCAGGGGTACGTTTGAAAACCTCTCTAGAACCGACTCTAGTATCATTCTATTCTCTTCGTAATAACGACAATAAATAAAGATCGAGTTACCGTGAGTAAGATTTCTAAACGCACCCCAGGTAGCTTAAAAAGAATTTCGTGTAATCATTAACCCCGTCTTAATAATATAAGCAAAAAGATCATGCCAATAACCAAAATCAAAAATACATTCTTCTCTGCACAGTTCGAGTAGTCTTTCATGGCGCATTAAGAAATTAGCATAAGGAAGACGCTTTCACAACAAAGTTCACGGCTACTTAGCACTCTGAATCGAAACAAAGATATTAAGATGGTTCCAATCTGAAAGTGTCCCATATTCTTCCCTATGCTTAACAAAACGAAAAGCCGCGCACCAAAAGCTTTTTCACACAAGTAGAGAATCTTTCACAAGGGAACTGAATCGCGTTTTCGAACTCGACCCAAAACCTTCTCTTACGTCATTTCCGCGAGTCAGAAACTTGAAATTCCATCAATATTCTTTCCAATGTTCCTTGCGTCATGTTTTAATATCAAACTCGTGACCTCATTCTCTTTAAAGTTCATTGAGGTTATGAGGGAAATAAGTCCTAAGCTGATGATAAAAGATCAAAAGAAAAATATATATATATACAAGAAAGCCCAAAAAAATCCATTAAAAATAATGCTAAAATGCATTCAGAAAAATGACTGTAATTATTGGATTGGCATGAAAGTAATGAGATACTCCAGAAAACTCTACACATGTCCTTTTTTAAATTAATTATTTTTGACCATATTCTATTGTATATACCCACAGAGCGGAAGTGTCTAGAATATTTTACAACATACTAAAATATGGTCAAAACAATTAATTTAAAAAAGGACATTTGTCGAGTTTTCTAGTGTCGCATTACTTTCATGCAAACCTAATATTTCCTATAATCGCATATAGTTCCACGTGATAAACTTTATTTTGATAAGTATATGAATTTTGATTAAAGTAGAATATAGAGTGATATGTTTTACGCAGGATGGAATTCAATTTGATAATTAAGGGGGGCGTCTACATTAGGAGGCCAAAATCAAACACTTTTTCATAATTTTTGTACAAAGAAACTATACAATGGATCGTTTTGAAATTTGTACTGTTTATTGTGCATAGCTTAAGGTTTCTAAAAAAAATTTTCATACAATTTTATTAATTAAACCAAAAGTTGTAAACAAATGAACTCGAGTGCCTTAGAAAATTTCTTCTCCACGGCGTGCAGGATAGCGTCCCATAGAATCATTTGAAACAAAAAGGTAAACATTTTTTGTAAAATTAATTATTAAAATCATTAATTTATTAAAATAAATAAAAAAGTGGCTGTTTAAACAAAAAAGCTGATTTTTAAAAATAATTTTCGTTTTTTTAATAACATTTTTTAGCGGTAATGTTCATCAAATTCTTTAGTTTAAATAGAAGGCAATTTAATAAGCTTTAATTTAAAAAAAAAGCAAGTGGATCCGTTGAGTAGTTTTTTTTAATCGTGCACGCTGTTTTGAAAAACATTATTTCGAGGAAAACGTGTTTAAAGTTTTCGTATAAGAAAAAATAGTTTATAAAAACTTATTATCGTTTATTTACCTAAATACCTCTACCTAAATATCTCTACCTCTTCTTGGTCAATCTGCTATCCCTGCTCCATAAGAAAGTCCCTCCTCTTCTTCATATAATTTATTTGATTAAATTTGTTATTGATTGTGATAATTTGTCGTTTCCGGCCTAACTGATCTGCTATGGCGGTTTTGGCTTTTTCTAGCACATGCACTGCACATGGATATCTCGACCTTTTACAGTTCGAATTCAGACTTGGGACTCTAAGAGCATATTCTATACATGAAATACTGTCGATTTAAGCAAAAAAATCGATTTTTTTACCCTCTAATGTAAGCGCGCCCCTTAAAGGTCCTTCCCATTTTTTATTCGACAAACATTCGATGGATCTTACGTATCAGTTCAGTCATACATAACATGGCAGATTTTCCGTATAGCTTAGGGTTAAGTGAAGTAACTCAAAAGAGCACGAATCAGATAAAGGCAGTTGGTAGGCCCTTGGAAGTTACAACCAGGTTTGTCGTAAATTCTAGAATTATAATATTATAACCGCCTCAAAATAATCCACGTACCTTATACATGTTCTGGGGTTGCTGAAAGAATTCATTGTAAAAATAAATTGTTCTGAGTATTATTTCGAATAATAACTTGAGTCGAAAGGCTATAGTAGATGCAGTATATCCCCGTGCGTTCTTGCACGAAGGACGTAACCGAGTTGCACCTCTTTTATTTAAATACGTTAACTCACGGACCTACAGTTTATCGCAAATTAATTAGCCTTTTCAGTAGAAGAGGAATAAGTGAGGGAAGTCAAAAAAGTGATGTAAAAGATAGACGAGAGAAAAGGAATTTCAAAGGAAGAACCGGAATGGAAAATTGAAATAAATGAAAGCTAGAACAGAAGCAGGAGAAGCAGAGAGCAGAGCAGGAGAAGCACCGAAACAGGGCCTCATCTCGTTCATTTCGAAACAAATGTCACGAATTCTTGAGACGCAACTTCTCCTCAGGAGAGATACGAACCCTTTGGGAATCGTGAGACTGGGGTATATTTATTAGTGCTATTCGAGAAAATCTTGAATCGCGCGACACAGGGTCCTTCAGAAGCCTCAGGAGGGATGATAACAATATGCTGCGAAAAAATATAAAAAGCATGAAACTAACACCAGTAGTATTACAAGGGGAGTTTCGGACACAGATTCCTGCACCGACATTTACCGACACTTCGAAAACCTTCGAAGGGTAACCATGTTAAACAAAAAGTCGGAGTAAGTGTCGGTCAAATAATACCAGAAACAAAAAGCAATTGATCGAGAACGTAACAGACCGAACCGAAGCTATAAAATTGAAATCCCTTCACCAATTAATAAATTGGGAGTGGTTCGGAGCTGGTTCAGCTGATTCGTAAAGGTCGAGAACTGTATCCAGGAGACACTCAGGTGGGTACTGCACTGTAGCACAGCACTGCACCTCCGAAACAAACGCAGAAAATCGACAGAATTTTCTGGATATTGCGAGAGCAGTGCGAGAACTACATAGGCGAGAACCTTCTATGCCATATAATAAGAAATACAGCTATAAAAACTATCAACAAATAACACGGGCGCGCGAGGCAGCTCGAGGCACCTCGATCGGTGCCCTAAGACAGACTGCCTTGACAATACTCAAATTTGGGAATAAATCATTCTGATTGGATGAGATCCCTATATCCGATAACTTTTATCTTCTCCCTCGAGTCGTTCCTTTAAACTGAATGGAGAGCGTTTCTTAGCGAATCGGTGAAAACAAATCGGAGATCTTCCACGGCCGTTTCCACATAGGGCATCGGGCGACAACTGAGTACAACAACCATAACTTGAAGGCAACTTCAGGCTTTTTTGAATTCCAGCACATGAGATGCTGATCTCATAGTCACCGCTGGACGCGAAGTTAGAAACTTTGTATACGTTTCAATGTTAAATGTGAAATAGACATATGAAATAATATATCGCCAATATAGGGCGACAACTGGGTACAGCAACCATAACTTGAAGAGAACTTCAGGCTTTTTTGAATTCCAGCACATGAGATGCTGATCTCATAGTCACCGCTGGACGCGAAGTTAAAAACTTTGTATACGTTTCGGTGTTAAATGTGAAATAGACATATGAAATAATATAGATGCCAAGGGTTTCACAAACCTTCGCGAGGCTGGGGAGGGAGGAAATCGTCGAAGGTTCTTGTTGGTTTTTCGGGCATGATGAGCAAAAGGCTACCTGGAAATGTCGTACGAAAAGGTCGCCGGGTCTAGAAGCCATCCTGCATAATTTTGCGATTTATTTAGAAACTTCTAAAACCTCGCTCCTTCGCGATTCCTGGAATCGGACGTAAAATTCCTAGAATCAGCCTCGATTCGTGGAATCGGCTATCCTCGTGACGTCACTCCTTGAAATCAGGCGGGAAGACTAACTCCTAGCCACATCTACTGCACGAAAGACCATAGGTATATGTAACATAAGGGGATGCACTAATCGCAATCGAAAGATTCGAAGAGACCATGTTACGACTACAGCCTGGACCCGATTGACTGAACGAGCTCAGTGCATTGAATGGAAGAACAATCCCTGTCTATCATGTCGCACATGAAAGTCCTTTAGCAGGATGACTACCATGTACATGACTTAAAATGAACCTACACGCTAAAAGAGGCTAACCAAACAACGGTTAGGCGGCAAGAACTTTGCCTGCAGAGAATCCACCATCCCTACAGCCTCCGACTTAGCTTCAGGTATCGTGTGTCCCAACGCTAAGCATGTACAAATTATTTCATCTTGCAGCAAATTCAAACAAATCGTCAAAATAATATCGGACAACTATAATTGAAAAGTGCAGACTTGTAAAAAAAATAGAACAATAAAACGAAAGTAACAGAAGAAAGGAAAAGGGGGTAGGGCACACATGTCCAAGAGTCCGACAGTAAGATCTTTTACAGCAACGAGAGCTACAAGCTGTTACACTCCCTTATATTCTAGACCAAGCTGTCCGGGTACTGCCTGACAAATGCTGCCACCTGCGACTGATTTCGCAAATTTTTTAACTTCTAGTAGTTTTACGTATCCTTCGCCGTACTACGTATTATTGCCGCATGCGTAGACGCCATATATTTTTTCACAGTCGTAAATTTGAAGGTCAATCCATGCAAAAGTCGATCCCATTGCTTTAAAAATATATCACCATCAAGATTCATCAATGATATCCTATCATTGATTGACTGGTACATAAAGCAACATTCACACGTGCAGACTGCCAATATCGACGGCCAATTAATATTTGGAAAATAAAAGAGATAATCATTTGAGACTTTTCGATCATTCGTCCCACGACTTTTCTAGTAAAGGGAAGAAGGAAAGAACCATACCGAATATTTATTCAATTGGCACCTTTGAGATGAATGATTTTATATACACAATAGATTATATAGGGTACGTTGCCATAATGGGTAGAAAGGTTTCGTGGTCTCCCGAAGTTACGACGAAGGAATATTACGAAGGCTAGTCCATCTCGTCACGCACCTGCTTACGTCGTTTCGTGTTCACCTTTCTCTGTGGTAGGACATTAATTTTTTATTCTCCCTGTCGTGTCTCACAGGACCAACACAATTTCGTTACTACCTCCGGATAAAAAGTGGTACGAAACTTCTGCGAAAGTCTGACTAGAAGAATCAGGTATTTAGTACTTTTGAAAATGTATGCAAATATATGATAGAAAAATTACTGTACGTCCCTTTGTTAAATCCACTGTCTCAGATTACATGTAGAAATCTGAATAAATAGACTTGAAAGAATTTCTTGTCATGTCCCGTTAGTACTGCTTTTAAGAATGTAAAATCTTGAATAACAATGAAAAAGCGTGAAATTACACTCTGAGAACATAGTCAGTAAAAGCTTCCAGGGAGTACACCGACTTCTCTGAGAAGCTTTTAAACCCCAGTCCAGCCATTTGTGAAACAGAGTTTACCTTCCTTTGCGACTTGGCTAGGAGCCATCGATCCTCGGCCACCGTACGATTTTAATCCTTCATTATGTTACAAATTGTGAACATCATGTTCTCCGATATGAACAGAAGTCGACAGATTTTTCAAAATTCAATTGTTTCAATGGGGTCCTAGACATATCCTATATTTACATCGGAAAAAGAAGATCTCATCCGCCTTTAGTTGCGACTAATTGCGATAAATTCCGACGTTTTTTTCTAGCTTTAGAAAAATAGGACATGAAGATTTTTAAGCTTGAATTTTTTTGTTCTACATCAAAAAAGATACTTTTTCAATCTGATCATCAATACAAAGCTGTCGGAGCTTGTGACTTTTAGGAACAAACGCTTTAATCTCGAAATACAATACTATGAGATATGTTAATTGAATATGATTTCTTACAGATCTCATTTAATTTCATATCACACAATCACCACTTTCAGATTACATATAAGTCATTGATCTTCAAACTTCCAAACCGCACAGGACTCAACGAACTGTTTTGGATTTTAATCGATCAATGCTTGATTTTGCATCGGTCGTCAAGCAAAGGATGCATTGTAATGATATAATTAAGAGAATAAATCTCTTAGTTAGTAGGTTCAGATATACGCATATACATTCCATTCTGTAAGTATGAGACTCGACTGGTTCATTCTAATCTCTTGATGATTCGCGTATATTTCTTTAATCCATTTATCAGCCACCGAACAACTGCAAAATGAGTCTTCAAGTGCTTACGGTTCAAACGAGTGCCGTTAATGTTGGCATAAATCAAGTTAGTGCTGGTGCGCACGGCTTGGTAAATAATACGCTAAGCGTAAAATTAATATATGAAAAATGGAACAAAAACGTTCTCATTGGCCTATTAATATATATTACGTCCATATGAATGTGACAATGAACAATAGCCACTTCAAGAATCTGCGCATTTAATACTGCATATGAATTAGTCGATACGTATACGTGGCAAACGCGGCGTATAAATTCAGCGCTGCTGGAAGAAACGATGCAGTCATTTTGAGAGAAAATTATGAGAGAAAATCGGAGAAAAAGGAAAGACATTCATCGAAACTTGGTAGCCCAATAAAAGTACCAGCACTCTTCTCGTAATATTTGAACTCGCTCGTTTCTCACCAAATATATATATATATATATATCAATATATATATAATCATGTAGTTCGTATAGTTTGAGGAGCCAGGCGATTTTGGGGCATTCACAATAGCGAGCTAATGTTTTTTTTTTAAACTAAACCTTGGGACATCACAGCATTGAAATTCTAACCTAATCTAACCTGGCGAAACTTCTAAGCTCATCACAGACACTGGGTGTGTAACATTGGAAAAATATAAAACAGATTCGGTGTGACAGCCGCTTTATGGTCCTCAAAGCATGCGTTATGTTGAAATTAGACTGAGATCCGACCCCAAACTATACAATTGTCCTCAAGGTGTACCTTTTATTATCTCAAATTGTCCCCAAACTACCCTTTAAACATATATATACATATGTATATGTGTATATATATATATATATTAATAACACATAAATCTTCACGACTAACATACGTCATAGCTATAAAAATTATATTAAATTGAATCGCCTCATCTATATGCTGTGAAAATACCAAGGATCAATTTCCTAGGGACATTCGTATATGTCCATAATCCGGAAAATAAACGCACGTATTGATCACATTATTTTCAAAAAAAATCATCCTTACGTATAGGAGCAATCAATCCTGTGACGTCACCCGACCGAAAATGATTTGTAATGATGACCTATCGCGAATACAGACATTCTATGGAAAGTTCCAGAACGAAGGATTCTTATTCCGAAAAGGCCGAAGGGCATTCGAATAAATGAATTTGGGGAAAGTGAAACTAATGACTTAATAAGATTGTAACTCAGTCCTTTCCTAACTCTGATGTTATAATGAATAGACTACCTTTGATCCCTGCCCATGAAACCTTATCTTTCGGATCAGTAACAGAAGTTTTACGTTCAATGAAAATCGTTTTAATCACGACCAATCAGGTCGAATGTTCATTAGTGATCTTTCGTAACATCTACCATAGATGAATATACAAATATATACTCACTAACCTTGAATAATAGTAATATTATTATATGCATATTTATTATTTTCAATAAATTATACAAATTTACAATATATCCATATTGACATTAGAGTTTAATTGCGATAAGCATATCCAAAAACTGACACGTTACTCTACACACGACAGAGATAAAGAATTATAAAACATAAGAAAACGTCTTAATTGGCTACAATTTTACAATTATATAATAATTAGTAAGTGATAGTAAAGAGGGTAGTCTAAACTGAGATAATTTTATAACTTATATATCATATTTGTAATAACATTGATATCTTACCTAGACCTAATGACGTTTATAGTTCCATCCCACTAACTACTTGTCAACTTTAAAACCTTCGTTCGTTTGCAGGTACACGACTTTTCTTGAAAACTCGGCAACTTAGTAACTTGAAAATCCTCTGATGCACTACAAGTTTTCCACTTGTCGCGATATATTGAAATATATGTACGTGATATGTAGTACATGAAGATTTGAATACACGGAAAGTTTGTAAGCTTAAATACTATTAGGTGAATAAATATAAGGCTTGAAAAAGTGTATGATGTAAGGCACGAATAATAGCAGTGTATAATATTATCGACGTAAGATACGAAACGTATGAGTCAACGACATCCCCATTATCGCACGCACGTACACCCCACGAGAAACTGCGACTTCTTTCGAAAATTGGATGACTACCAAATCTCTTACGAAATAGCAAAGTACAATGGAGATACTGTGAAAAATTGTTAGTTCCGTTGCCAAAATCCTATCCGATGTAAGAAGCCTGTGGGAATTTCAAACGAGTTGTGTCTTAGGTTAACGTTCTTTATTAGCGATCAGTTATGCGATTCCCATTGATTTTAAAACTTTGTAATGAGCCACCATAGCTAAGAAAATCATTTTCGTTTGTAGAATCGGCCCTGATGTATTTTAAAATAATACAACACATTTATGAGTAAATCGAAAAATAATACGAAGCAAAGGATCAGGCCGGTAATTAGGCAAAAATTTACATTTTTTCTGCCGAAAAGTTTTAAAGCCCTCGTTATACCTATAATGCTTAGTCGATACAAACTGCCGTATTGCTTTCTTGGTTAAAATCCGAATTTGCGTATTGCTGATAGATATAAATTGTAAAGTCGTGGGAAATTTATTTCTCTAGAACAAATGATGATGAAGTACTAAGACACGAGTGCTAATGGCTTACAAAGTCTCGTACCATCTGTCTGTACTTAATTGGCAATGCAAACAATCTCAACCTCGGTAACTCGATGTACTGCATTAGCTGCACCTTTTATTATACTGATAAGTGATAAGAGGTAAATAACTTGATTAGCTTTATTCTATGAATATGATTAGCAGACAGTAGAAAAAAAAGACTTTATAAATTCACTTTTAGTTATAAGCTATATTGATAAGCTGATATTAACAGGCACATCTAAAAAAGCTTACACGCGTAATCACGTAATAAAAATATGAATCTTGTAGACTAGGTTGTACTTAAGATAAGAGCATAACCTCGTGCCAAGTAAGAGACTTAAATGGCTTTCCTCTTTCCTTAGCTTATGTACAATTGTATGTACTGCCCAAGTAAAATATGTAAACGTTTAAATATTCCATGTAACAGATTTAAATCTGATGATTTTATAAAGTATGTCTGGAATAAGTCTGACAAATCTATGTTGAATATGGAAATGGTTATCCTAAAGTTTCCTCAGACTAAAAGTGACCATCTCATACGAGATGAATTTTTTTGTGCTGGATTTTTAAGTATGTATGGAAGAACCGCAAAGCTGTTACAGCTAGAGTCAGAGTAAGGATTGTTTCTCAGGATATTATTATTATAAATTTAGCCCTTGACTAGACTGGCGAAAATCGGGCAACACAATTAGTTAAGGGTTATGAAAAAGTAAGAATATTAACAGTATTGAATATTTGTATTGTTAAATATTAAAAATATTATGGGCAATTATATAAGTTTGTTACAATTGCAAATGGCAGCATCGAAATTTGTTCATTGCGACTGAAAAAAAAAGTAACGCATAAATTGTCCTTATATCATGTCGGACAAGTTATTTAATTTGACGTATTTGGTTTTGCATATGTTAATTTATTGTTTAATGGAAAAACAAAAGTATCTTAAAAAATAGCTTTAATCTTTTTAATTTGGCTCAGCTAATTATGACTTTGATACAGTAACAACATGATTAAGGAACATTTAATTTGTCACAAAACGCTTTGGTTTTGATTACAAAGTTAAATAATCACGGTATAACCCAATCTTGTTTTTATCACGGAATTGCATATTCCAGAAACTATTCCGCGTGAAATAGAATTCGCTAGTATGAATTCACACAGGGAACAAATTAAGCAATAGCCGACAAATTTACAATCAAGCTTTTAGTAACTTTGTTACTAGTTGTCAATATTCGGCATAGTTACAGAAACTAAAAGGTATGGTTAACAAGGGTTGAGGGTAATATTAAAAACCATTTTAAAAAATGAAAGGGAGACAAAAAACTTACTTTACTTCGGATTCAAACATGGTTCACTAAAGAATTATTTTATCCAATATTCTAAAATTAAACAATATTCTTTAGGAGACGTCGAAGTGCCTTGAAATTTTAAAATCTCTATAGTTATAACTAGAAATTTCTCTGAGGGTAAAGTAAAAAGTCTGTTGTATACGGTAAACGTATATGTTACAATAAGACGTGACAACAACAACAAATAAGAATTACTACGGTTTTATAACGTAACAAAAAATTTGCTCTTATCCCATGAGATGAATGGCCGTACCATGGTATAAATGGACCATACTATCATACCCAAGTAAATATATAACTGATACATACCTCATACATAATATATTTTGACTATTATTAAACGAGTAATAAACTTTCCAAAATATTTAAATTGCTGTAAAGTTACGTCGAAGGAGGAACGTGAACTTCGCCAACTAATTTGGATTTAATGATGATGACAACCGATTTAGAATAAGAATCTGATTGAGTTGATGTATTGTTTTCTATTTATTGTTTGTACAATGATCTGTTCTTAATCGAAGCTGAAGTGTAACTAAGTCTACGCCAAATTTTAAAAGGGCCTCGTAGGCGAAATTTTCAGATACAGGGGAGAGTTGAGTCCTCTGCATGCCATGCCTTAGACCCTTTCTTGGAGTAGGGACCTGTCTTTGAATTTTCCTGAACAAAGACCTTCGATTTTCTGTTCACGCAATGTACGAAAAAAGGGCGCTGGTCTAGTTAACGAAAACTTGCAGTCCTTTTAAGTCTCATAAAATTTGTTGACATGTACCAGACAGATCTGTCGAAGTACCTCGCTGCTCCAGACACCCTTTGGATGAAAACCAAAGCCGTCTGTCCTCCAAAGCACCATCAGGGCCGAACAATTGCCCTAAAGGATATCGAAATAAATATACGTAATATATGTATAAATTTTTTATCCAAGTATACTGTTTCTCTTTGCAGCATCAACTTACATATATTTTTCTTACAGAATCTTTCATGCCTTGAAACATCGTAACTGAAAGGAGCTCTACTTGGAATTCTCCACTGTGTGATTTCCAGATATAGCCATTTTGAAAAGATCGGACGCTGGGTTAAATGTAAACGTACCTGTAGGAAAATTTCGAAGAATTGAAAATATACACAAGTCAGCGATAAAGTCGAAATTCTTTACTCACGTACAATTTTTCTCATTGTTGAACACTTGCCTTTTTTCTTACATCACGTTTTAAGAATCCGTAACGTTGTTATTTGTTTCACGAACTTTGAAAGATACGTGTATACCAGTTTGAAAATTCAGTAAAATCGCATAAATTCAGGTTTGTTACGTAGTCTGAATGCAGCAAACCAGCTAGATGAAAAGACGCACAACGATTATTTTGTAACAAATAAACTCATAAGTCGGATAAGGACTAACAAAAATTGAGTAATTACAAGGCTGAAATTTCACTACGTCATGTTAACTGGAATTGTTCAAGCAGAACTTCCTGCGCTTCGCGAAGCGTTTTAAATGTACATCTTATACCACAGGTACCGACGTTACCCCATTATTTACGCAAGGAATATCAAAGCCTAGTCCCAGAGTAAGAACTTATTTACTGGTCCTTAGACGAATAGCCGCTGACTAAGCTACGGGCATATGTAAGATATCTGACAAATACCGTTTTATGTACTTCCAGGCATAACACATAGCTATACACAATGGTTGTATCCTATCGGATCGTAACTCAACATAGCCTATAAATATTAATATAGGTAGACATGAATGAGAGCCTACTAAGCTGTAACATAATTTACAGTTGGTACGAATGAAAACTATTATTGTTCGTAGATTGAGAGAACCCTTCCGCATTGAGAACCATAGGAAGATGACGTCATAAAATGGAATATTGAACAACAGTTATAGTGAAGGTAACTGCACTATATCGAAAAAAAAAAAATTTTAACGATCAAGAGCACCACAATTTTTTTTCTTAAGCAATTTTCTTGCAAGGCAATTCGCCTGTGGACGATCGAGTGTCTAATTAAATAGTCAAAGGTAAATTGAACGTGGCTAAGCTTTTCCGGAATACGAGGTGTTATTTTGGTTATACGTTATATGCGGAGTTCGATATTTTCTTCTATTTTGGTAAACGAAGTTTCACGGCAGACATAGTAGCGTCTGGCTACGAATATTCCAAGGCGGAAATGGAACTTGCGAGGAAAGACAGGAAGCGGAGGGAATAAAAAAAGTGTAAAAGGCACAGAAAGGATAAAAGTATTATGTGTAGACATTTTTATTAGAATAAACAGGCACACGAAGACGTGGTAAAATTTTTCTTTTACAGCGCCACCTGCGACATGGCATAAAAAGCCAAAAAGTTTTGGCTATATTCCCTGATAAAAATATAATTTGCAAGACTAAAAGGTACACATTTTTGGAATACTAAGATACCTCTTCATTTGAACTGAAGGTTCCAAAGTTTGATCGTTGAATATCAAAGTATTTAATTTTGCCATGACATATTGGTATGTCAAGTTCACACGAAATTTTTTTTTCAAAATTCTCGACGGTGTGTTTAAATATTAACAAAAAATTAAAGCATAATTACTAAATAATATACTTAGAATTTGAACCATAATCTGATAAGTCCTCACGCCTTTTGGAGTACCACAATAATTCGCTGGACCATAATCCTTCGTGAACGATCAACGGAGCATCTACCGAAACAAATATATAAATATTATATTATATACTAATATGTGTATATAATAAACACAGCCAGCCGATATTATTATATACAAACCCACATACGTGAGCTACCTAGAAACCCTTCAGTACCTTCGTCAACTGATAGTAGGAAGAGGACCTCGACAGTTTTGCCAATCTCTCGAGTGCCCGGCCATTATGAAGTTTGCCAGTGCTGTGAAAGATACGCGCGCGCGTACGTAAGATAAAAAAAGGCAGAAGAGAGAGAGAAGAGAGAGAGAGGGTGACATACCATTATAACCATTCGCAGTTAAATCAACATGTAAAATCCTTAACCCGTCACAGCTAAAATTCTAGCTCCTCTCGTCTTCCATTTTTTGTTTCGCATTTTGAATCGGCTTTCCCCTTTCATCTCTCTTTAATCTGACTTGCATGGAAAATAGCTTATAGCCCCGAAGCCCTCATGTGCCAATTGATAGGAAGAAGGCCCTTTTATTAAATTTTCTAGCCAGAAACATCTGCGAACGACAAGCTATTATTCCACAAATCCGTCACTGCCAAATAGAACACGAACATTTATCACAAGGGTGGTACCCGAAAGCTTTTCATAACTTTCGAGAAGATCCATTTTACATTCGTTAAGCTTTGTGATAATTATAAGAGCACAATAATTCACCGTAAGAATATAAGTGAAACGAACAATTATTTAAATGAATATTACAGAATAATAAGATAATGCAAGCATCGAAATATCTTTATTATTGAATATAACGTAACTTTTTGTCGCAACATTTCCCTTCAACAAATACAAATACAATACAATCGTGTATATCATGCTTAATAGAAATGTCATTTTTTAATTCCACGATATGTCGCGAGTGGTTACGTCCATTCCGACACAATTTTATTTCAAAACACCGTACTATTTTCACGTGCAAAATTTAACTACGCCTGCACGTAAAATACTATGGAACGAGTAAAATTCTCGAGTGACGTAAATCAATCTATGTCATACACACGTGCTCAACACCTGTACTCCAAAGGTCGCTTATACGACAAATCGAAATCCAAAATAGAAAAATTCAAATCCCCCATATATTATTTTCACAAAATTTTCATTATCTACAAATTCATGTAATTCACCTTCTGGAAACGTTTCGCTACTCCCTTCACCCTCTCATTACTTTATCCAACACCTATGTATTATCATTCGTTACACTTGAAAAATTCGATAACACGTGTTCTCATACGCTTCGTCAGAAATCATACACTCTCGTATTCTCCAAGTATTTATTCTTCTCATGCTCACCATTTTTCCATTCACATTCTCTCTCCTGATACCCGTTCCTGGTCCCAACCCTTGTCGACAAAGAGCGATAATCTCTACGCACCACATCCCACGTTTTAACCTCAGGCGCTCGCACGTGTAATATACGTACTTGTGAGAAGCATAAGACTTAGGAGGATTCTTATCTCAGCTGAAGATAAACTTTTTTCTGGGAATGACCCTTGAAATTTATATGAATTTAGCCACTACCAAAGCACGTAAACTGCAACGTTCTTGGCTATTGAGTTTAATAGACATCTAGCTATATGTACTTATAACAGTGACGCTCAACTTCCTTATGAATGTCTGCTACTAAATTTAAACTCTGCAGTTCCAACTAATCGATCAAACGCAGAGAATATTATGCCGCATGTTCTCCTGTAAGCATAGTTTCCTCTCATTATGTCCATTTCTCCAGCATCCTATCGTCTCGATTCGCATGCTCTACAATAAATAAATAACTCAAATACTTGGTAATCTAATATTTCTATTCCTTTTCTACGCACGTATTCATTCAAGGTAACGTGAAGTTTTACTTAGGGTAAACGTACCGTTTGTGGCCACTGTACCATTAGTGGCCATAGTAAAAATTGCTATATTAATTCATTATTACTTTCAATCTATTCAATTAAGAAATGAGATGCGAAAGTATGACTGAAAGCATATTTTAGATTGAAAATTGAATGCTTAAAATACCTAATTGTTCAATAATTGATGCTCAAAGCACTTTTTAGCATTTATGGCCATCGACGTCATTTATGTGTAATGAATATGGCCGAAAATGGATCAAATCGATGGCCACAAACGGTACTAAGATGGCCAAAAACGGTACTTCTACCGTATTCACATTAATGCATAGGCTTCTCGCGCATACAAATACCATTATGCTCTTCTGTATGAAAATATGTAACACATTACCCAGTCGTACTTATTCAGAATGAGAAATACTTTTAAAAACTTTAATGTACATATGACCGCATAAAATTATCAATAGCCCTGTGATAGGAAATTTAAGAACATATATATCAGATTAGTAGTTATAATCAGTGGTCTAACTAACAAAGGTCGAGTATGAAATTATATCTTAATGTGATATACTTATGGATTAAAGCTAATTAACAGGTAAAATTCCGTATCATACTTCTCCTGATAATACTCAGCTCGTTATCTATGCACAGCATGGCCAACAAGAGGTCTTATGATTTACAATGTAAGAATCCTTCGTGTAGAAGAATTACACCCGTGGATGTACTAATATAAATTATAATTAATGTTGAAACAAAGACTTTCAATAAAAGTACTATTACTCTTTTACTTCAAATGTTTTTATTTATCAGTACCTATACGCTCACTCTCTTTCTCTCTTCCTTTCTCTCAAAGCTTAATCTCTTTTTTATAACTTAAAGTTATTGCGTTACGGAAGTTTACAAAACTAAAGTTATTACAGCTAACTGTTTCTAACGCCAAGCTGAACATTAAACTTCTTCGTGCAGCATATTTTATTAATTGAATAAATTAAGCATATTATTCAAGGAATAATCGATTTGGATCATCTATACATATGTATTTCTTGTTTATCATTGAAAGAAAAACTATTGTTTTAATCGTATGAAATATTATACATGAAATATTATAAGCAACTATTATAATACAATAAATCATTTTTTTGCTGCCATCATCGCTTTCATCAAGCTATTGATATGACTATGCTATTAGTGATATCAGTCATATTATCATGTGCGCTTATGAACATGCGCACAGTTACCTCATGAACGTGATGCGCGAACAAAGTGATTTTTTAACTTGCGTCACTTAATCATGAGAAATTTTATCATTCTAATATATAAAAATTATCTATACAAAACGTTATAACACTCGGTTCAATATATAGTTTACTGCTAAACGCTGGTCGTCATTACTTCATATATCAAGACCGTGCACTGACGTGTGTCTAACTTATCAAAGGATTACAGCTCGCGAGTGAAATACGTTAAATAGTGATACTGTTAATGAAGAACATCTAGTCGTACGTTGAGAGGACTCATGTGAGACATTCATCATTTATTATCGTGGAAGGTAAATGGTATTAATATTTATATTAAAGCAGTATAGAGATAAACTATTTTTTAATGTTCTTTTTTTAAGAAATAAATTACTATCGAGAAATTATTGATTTTATTTTATCTATCTAGTACGAATTAGTATAAGACACAAGCGTACACCAATCACACGAGTCTTATACTCATTCGTACCAGCTAGATACAACAGTTTTTGTAACAAATGCTCAAAGTAAACGCTGTCTAGTTTTTTTTTACGAGAGACTGTTAACCTGCCTCACAAATATTTTTTTAATAGGTTTCTCCCTTCTTGAAAATATTTTAGATGCCTATGACGTCACTATCATAAATTTTTAGGTAATTTTATAGTCATTTATCAAAAAATAATATTTTAAGGTGCCCTCTGGCGACACATTACGGGACATTCTTTGAAAATTTATTACAAAAATATTATATTCGCCATGGTAACATCAATAGATAGCAGGTGACATATAACGTTATAGCTCATGTGTGTATTTTTGTGTAGTTGAATCGTCACTGTAAAACTGCCAAAATGTTAATGAAAATAATCCATTGTTGATAATATTCTTTACAACGTTTATAATGGTGCTAGGAAATATCCAATTGAATAACGGAAGTGTAATGTGCGATATTGACTTTCAGTCAGAATATACATATAATATACGTCCTATGCATTAAACGTATGAAATTACATAAATTTAGTAAAGCTCACACTATATATAACATATACAGGGTGAGGCGCGAGAACAGAACATCTGAATACCTCTGTTGGATTTAAATATACGGAGTTCGTAAATATCGGAATTTAAATGTTTTGGAAGGGCGCACATAGCTGTTATAGTTTTTTCTTTTTTTTCATTTTTTACCCGTTTTTTTCAAGGTTATCAGAGTTTTTTCAAATGGAATGGCATAGTTTTTCTCCTTGCACATTGTAGCCGGCATCCAAATGAACCCAATCATGTAACGTAGTATGACTTTTAAATGACCTCCTAAAAGAGATATTCAGGTGTTCTGTTTCTCGCGCCTCACCCTGTATATATGTTATAATGTAAAATAATATCCATCGTATAAGATATTACTTATACGCTTACGTAAGAAGAATATAGAAAAATTTAAATTATTTTGAGCAGAAAGAAATTTTGAGATTAATATTTCTTCAAGGAATATCGTTCTTGGCACATGATTCCGAAGGAAACAGTAACATTTGAAATTGAATCTACAGAAGTCATGAAATACAAAGAAATTATTTTACATATGAATTCTTTCATGTAGAAATTCATACTTTTATTCATCATGACTCATGAATAATGAACGAAACTCAGACAAAGGAAACCTGTTAAAAGAGATTCGTCAAATTGCAAAAACATACAAATAAAAATTATAAAAATTTAAGAAAGTTCCTTCTCGTCCGAACGGTTAAATAGCAATTATTAAAATTGGACAATTATCCCAGATACAATTGGCATAAAATACGACAGATGTGAAATGTAATTATTCACAAGATGATTTAATCTAATCAACGAATCAAAATTGGACGATTGTCCCAGACACAGTTGGCATAAAACACGACAGATGTGAAATGTAATTATTCACAAGATGATTTAATCTAATCAATGAATCAATGATAATACATTCGTCCCTAACATCTTGTAAACATGCGATAATCTCATAAAGACCAACGTCAAATACAAAACTTAAAATTTTTCTCTTTGCGTAATCACGTTGCAATTATTTGGTTATGAAGTTGTTCCTGTTTGTGCAATATACGGTAATGCTGGAACTACAATTACCAACTCTTATCAGTGCATTAAGAAAATAGAACACCAATCGTTATCACGTTGATCTATAATGACAAAGTAAAGGTAGTAATATCTACGTACTTGCGCCGGATACTATAGGGTATTTCAAAGGTAACTGTGCACTTACCATAGAAACGAGTATTTCGATACAACGCGCTAATATCAAAGTTTAAAACTAAGGTCTTCATAACAATAAATATTACTCCAATAATATCTCTCCTACTATAGACTTACATTATGAGATTAAATACACGATTAAAAGCAAGTTAAAAAATGAACATGATACTTGAAAAGTTTCAGTAGATTAATTTCATTAAAATTTGTATTTTATCAAACTCCTTCATTCGTTGATTGGATCTTCACCAAAAGACGTGAGCGGCATTGAAGTATGACACAATGAAAGTGACTTACGAGGACGAGCGGCATTTATATGATATTCCCAATTTGTAGCAATCGATGAAGTTTCGTCTGTTATTATTACAAAAGCGTAACGTCAATGAGCGTTACCTCTTCGTAGTGACTACAAGCTACGAATTACTTTGACATACTATACAAAAAAACTATAATAAAATGGCAGACTGAAAATGATATAAAAGAAAATTTTAATCAAGCATTCAATTAGTAGACGAAGCTAATTAATTGAAAAACTTGTACTGCGATTATTATTTACATAAAACAGTGTGACAACTGTACGAACTTCGCTGTGATAGTAAATAATTACAATGACGCTTTGGGATGCTGTGAAAATCTTGGTAAAGCGCATTACGAAACTTTGCTATTAGAAACTTTAAAAAGTTTAAAACGTATAGCAAGTAAACACCACGCCACTGAGAAAGTATATTAAACATCAAAAGTGACTGAAAATCACATCGAAACTGCGTTAAGCTTTTTGAGCAACTTAAGATGATGAAAATTAAGTCACAATGAGCAATAATTGCTACAATGTGACAGGACAATTCTCTTTTTTTTTGGGCCTATCTATATACAGTTAATATATCAAGATATTAGACTCAAGCAATTAAATTGAAGTATAATACGATAATGCTGAGTTTGGTTTATTATACAGTGTTTCAAGGATTCTAACAAATTCTTAGAAATTAAACGACAAGTTACGTAACGTTTTATTATTGTGATTTAAAGATAAGATTTTGAAAAAGACCATTTAATGATGCCGAAGTAGCAACATTTATTACATACGTATTTTCAAAGACAGTATATATCGAGAAGTAAACTTTTGAAGTAGATATTATAAAACCATAAATTCAGGGAAGAAACCACTCCTGTTTACAAGAGGCTAAACGATTATTAAATACGGGAAGAATGACGTTGGTCTTTTACTGGCTTAAGGCTGTAATAAATCACTTTCATATATTACTTATTGCACGACTGGCGTTGATCCAGTAACCCGTGCTTAATTCACTGCGATCAAATATGCTTTGCTAGATCGAGAAAAAATTATGGAAACATATAAAAATATTACCCGTCAAAAATTAATAATTCAACGATTTTGGCATTCGGCTTTGCATGCATAAGGTAACTTTATATTATATCGAATGCAACCTGTTATATGTATATCAATGGAAAATGGGTTATTATCTTATTCTTTCATGCGTTAATAAAATTAGCTCCCTTTGATAATTAATGCAAAGCAGGTGTGATCTGAGAATTATATAAATTATGAAAAGTATTCTGAAATTAGTAATAAAGAAGCAAATAATATTTTACTTTGAAGCTGCCGGCTACTTACTTCTACAATATGGGCTGTCCGGTGATTTGGACATAGTTGATAGAATAAAATATATTTATTACTCATTTACTAACAAATCTGTCTATTTGATTTTTTCAGGTTCTATTAGGTTAAATAAAAAGAATGACGAAGATGAATACTGCGCTATATACATTGCTTCTTGTAATGAGTTGCATTTACGATACCAAACAGGTAACTAGAACATATCACAAAAACAAATCTAACTGACATGAAGTTGACGAGTAGAATTTTCTAATAGGCATTAAAAGTTACTAAGTTTATAATAGGATTTGACCCTACTTGGAAGAAACTGCTTCAAAATCACGAACTTGACAAGTAAAACTTTTTACCCCGAGTAGACATTTTTGTTTCATAAAAAATCAAACTTGAAACACTCGATGAAAAAAAACAGTAAATAAAAAAAAGAAATTAAAATAATAAAATTAATTTTAAAATCCAATAAATTCTTCTATTTTGGCCAATTATATAATACTACAATGTAACTGGAAAGCACACTGAATCTTATATCTAATAGCTTATTTCTTTCATTAAGCGTAGAGGTTTATGTATAAAACCCCAAGAATAAAAATCGGACAAGGCGACAGAGAAATCGTAATCAGGCAGCTCTCACAATTTGTATTCCCATATAATAACGTGTACAGAAGAAAACTAGTAACTATAGTCGATCCACGAGCTCAATTAATTTTTTCGATATATCAAGAGCAATGAAGTTTCCAACAAGCCACAAATGGTAAGATTTGATTAAAGAGTATATATGTGCAATGCAGTCAGTCGAAACAAGCTAATTTCAGGTCAATGTCCCGAACTCTTATTAGCCGGTGCATAAATTGCGAATGATTTAAATCAGCGGGCAGAAACAATTGTGTTTCTTCCCTAAAGCAAAAACATGCCACTGTAAGTCAAATTTAATGTTTATCTCGGCCCTATTACTTTGTCATTCGTTTTTTAGTTACTTTGGTTTACTTATTGGATTTTCATTAACTAACAGTTCTAACCGTGCAATCATCATAATTTACGCATACACTAATATTTAGTTCCCCGCGCCATTAGCCTTAAATTAACTTGTTTCCGACTAGCTACTGATACTGAAACTTGGTTTCAATGGTTTCAATAGAAAATTGGTTTCAATGCAGATAATCGTGAAAACAAAGTCCGTGACAGGAGATAAAACACGATTTCAAACTTCGGGTGATGTCAGCTCTTGCCTGCAGCTCGGGCAGCCTACTTCACCCTAGTCTGAAATCGTCTTGTTTTATTGTTGTCACACAAATGCTATCAATTTTCTATTTTAGCATATATTTCCGTGGTGTTATGGAAAGCCATGTATTATTTTCTTAGGATTGCATTGTTTGCGAATTGTCAAAAAAATACGTGATACACGTGGACCGACCGTGGATAATATGGATATCACTTTGGAAATGTATGAAATTGTGCTTTCCGATTCCGGGAATTCAAGTACATATGCATATGTACTCACGAACAGCAGATCATTATAGTAAATCCCTAGTGCTTCGAGTTACGACATGTTACACATAATACTGTATGCATATACATTACATTCCGCGTACGTATATAAATCGATACGGTAGATAACACTTGCGCTTCCCTTTGAAATACACGTGCGTCTGTACATTTTGATCGTAAATGAACAGAGTAAATACGAATGTACTACCGAATAGCAATAGCCTATAAGGACGTGATTACTAAATCACCGAAATTTATATGAGTTTCCATAAAGCCTAAAATTATTTCGTTTGATGTAAAATATTTTCTAAATTAAATATTGATTATGTCTAAATACTGATATGTTTAAAAAATTCAAATAAGATCTGCAGAATTTTTTTTAAATAATTCAATCAGAAAATAAACCCTTTTGCGCCTACATCTCGTCTTCCAAGCTATCATTATATTAATATCTCGATTTACCACCACGTATAGCAAACGAAAAACATATATATATGTTTGTATCTCGAATGGAGTAAAAACTTTTCTTAGACTGCCAATCGAATGCTAATCGGTACATACTAATTCTAATTCATCAGTTCTCAATTTTGTTCAACTTAATATAATTTTATTTTTTATGCAGAGATCAACAGCAGATTCTACTAGCTATGTAGCAGCAGTTGTAGAATTTTCGCCCGTTCGCATGTCCAGCGGTGAATTGACAATTATGACAAACGCCAACTCCTATGTTGGATTCATTGCAGAAGCCAGTAACAAGGTAAAGAGAAATTCTTACATCGTATTAGATTTATCGTACAGCTTTTTCTGTTTAGATATACATAAAATACTTACTTCAAACAAATTATCAACATGGCTCTCCAGTAAACCCAATGCACACATTAAATCAGTAATTTAACACTAGTTAGTAAAGAAAGCGCACATAATTATTGCAATAACAACACAGATCACATCCATAATGAATAATTTGTTAATAAAACTCACGATTAACGACATTTCAATACAAGTCTGTCTGGTATCATAAACAAAATTAAAGAGGCAATTTATTAGCGTTTGACAATTCGCATTAATTAATTAATGTATTAAATTTTAAAAACCTATGCGTAATATAGACCTTTGCTATAAGTATGAAAGACTCAGTAAAAAACAACGTTAACCGGATAACGCGCGTATAAGAACTGCTCGTGAACCGGAAGTAAAACGAGCACCACGTGTAGGCTGATTACCTTATCTCTCAAGTTAGCGATATCTGCATGAAATAATATTATACCGTGACCCATAATTATCTCAGCACAATAATCGAGCTTAATTGTAACTTACAAACGTGAAATGCGCGTTGACGAACGTGTTTGCGAACACGAAGCAATGCGTTTCTTCATTATCCCTTAATCGTACTATATAGCTGTATACATTTCATGTTTACAAACCATTTTTAATGCTTGAATTAATTGCAAGGGGATTATAAAATATAATGAAATTTTCAATGGGCTTATATACTTTAGTACAATAAGTAGCAGCATATTAAAACAGTCCGCAATGGCTGGTTTATCGTCTAATTGTTTACTGCATAAAACCATCTGACATAAGGCAGATGTCATATTTTTGATATTTGAATATTAATAGTGATAAATTAATTTTCCAAAAACATATTCCTAACTATATGTAATACGTTTACCCATGAAATTCTTTAATTAAAAAAATAATTTTCGTCAAGTCAATCACTATTCTATTCTGTTTGATTCTCGTCTTCCTTGACATGGCCTATTGGACGTCGAAGAGACAAGCAGTCTCTGTTTATACGTGGCCAATGATCGAACGACGATACTTTCGCAATTCTCCGATCCCCACGATATTTCTTTTCCACTACATTTCCTAGTCGCATTTCTTCCGATTCCGATACCATTATTTGGGGCTAACTCGAAATCGTCCTTCGCACACATCAGAGTTCCTGCTCTTCAATCTCCAAACATTGTTCCAAGTGAGAGGAAGTTAGTAAGGTTTAGGTAAGAGTTTGTATAGGTATGGCTGGATTCGCGATTCGTACCTTGATCGACCTTATGAGGAAAATGAGTGGAAAGATGAGATATAACAGGAGAGAAATAAAGTTACGAAATAATATCAGGAGCGTAAAATACCTTTAGATCAAAGTACCATTAATTACTCGGGCAAAACTATCACGTACTCAGATAATTTTCTTTTTCCGTTTTATTCGTTAGTAATGATTGATACAATATTTTGTTCAATTAAACAGTTAAGTGAAGTGCGCGGAAAAATTTCGAATCATATAACCGTGATGGGTCGGAATGTCTGGTTTAATTTCCCAGTTCAGGATTCATCGGATGAATGTGGATTAATGACTAACAAATTTAAATTTAAATCACATTCAAAGCTCTTTGCAAAATTGTGGGTGAGATCGTAAAATTGCACTATATTGCACTCATATCATCCATGACGCTGCCGTCAAAAGTCCAACGGAACATTTAAAATCGTGGTAATAAAAGTTGTAAGGACAGTAGATATCGACGGTATCCATATAACACGTAGCGTGACAAATTAGAATGAAGTAGACTCGTGAAATTTTTCAAGGTGAAAAAATTGGCAATTTCGCGTTATGAATTTTTTTTTAAAGATAAAAGGAAGCACTAGGTACATCGAAGTGGTTCTCACGTTATCACGATGACCATCGCCCTCTGAACTACGAAGTCGGTTATGCTGGACGAAGTTTCGAACAAACAGCGTTTCAAACGAGACACTCTAGACGTCTAGAGGTTCGAGCTGCAAAGTCGAAGGGAGACATTGGCTTCGCTCTAACATATAACGTGATTACCACCCTCGGTACTGACGAGAAGTGTACTACAGTATGGCAGATATAATCTAATCTGGACGCCTGGAGGAGTCCTTGACTTTCTCTACCGGGTGTTATATTCGAATTACATTAAATGAAGATGACGTTCAAATTGAAAGACCAGTATAACTTAATAGCTGCATAGGAGGTTTATTACACTGGAATTGATTGATTTTGTCGATGACAGAATGTCATCACAACGGTATGATTTTTCTTTGAAGATTTTGATGATGACGCCTTCATGACGAATCAAGATTAAACTTCATTTCTCGACTTCCGATTAAATACCGTAGCAGACTTTATTAAAGTAACATTAAATTGTTTGGGAATGAAAATTATTTTCTGTATATTGTAACTTATTTTCTTAACTCAACACCGATAACGGAAATACAAGAGCTAACCTACGTCACCTTCGGCCGTCCACCCTTTATCCATGCATCCGTATGCCAGGCGAGCCCCAGTCAATTCTTGTTTCACCGGAAACTGATGAGCCGGTATGACCTGGTAGTTTAGGCGGAACAGTCTCAACTTCATCAAAACGGAAGCTCTGACGAAATCTATCAGAAGAAAAGATAGCTTAACGGATCCTGTCGATTTTTGAGGTCGCGTAAAATCAGCAAATGCAACGAGATGCACGAACGGGAGGAAACGGTTACGGAAACCGCCTCAAGCTGCTAGGCTAAGGTAGAGAGGATCGGAGTAACCGTCAGGTAAATAGTGCCGGAAACAGAAAGCGGTTGTCGAGACCATAACAGAGCGAATTGAAGCTAGAAAATCAAATCCCTCCACCAATTAATAAATTGGGAGTACTCACCTGAGCTGGTTCTGCTGATCCGTGAAGGCCGAGAACTGCATCCAGGAAACACTCAGGTGGGCCCTGCACTATAGCAGCACAACACTGCACCTCCGAAATAAACGCAGAAAATCGATAGGATTTTCTGGATTTTGCGACAGGAACGCAGAAACTACATAAGCGAGAAATTTTTATATCGTATAGGAAATACAGCTAAAAAAACTATCAGCAAATAGCATGGGAGCGTGAGCTAGGTCAAAGTGTCCCAAGACAGACTGCTATAAAGCAACCAATTGATAATAGTCAAATTCGAGAACTAATCATTCTGATTCTTCGAGATCGTTATGGCCGATAACTCTTATCCTTTTCCTCGTGTCGTCCCTTTGAACTCGATCGAGAGCATTCCTTAGCGAATCGACAGCTGGGCACTTTGGAGCTGGAACCCATTTTCTAACCTAACCTAACCTCTGCCGATCCGTGGAGACGTCTCAAAAACACGTCACGATAATACATATCTACATACCACTGTTTCAGAGTGCGGATATAGTCGTTTTTCCTGAAAGTGGACTGACCGCTACCGGTGTACCTGATAGAAAATATTTACAATCATGGACTACAATTGTTCCTGATGCTAATGATAAATATACACCCTGTACGGAGAATAGCATTGAAGTTAGTAAAGTAAGTATCATGTATGATTAATTAGTAATTAATGTTTTCGTAAATTCACAAAAAGAACTGCGTACTTTCGAAATAAAATTTTTAAATAAGATTGACATTTTTGTAAACAGAACAAACGGAAATACGTTTAGAGACGATGTTTTAAAGTCTGCGACCAATGTCGCAATGATACATTAAATAATTAGATTGTTTTGTCTGATCCAGTGTTTCATTGCAGGCACTAAAACTTATCTCTTGTGCAGCGAGAGATAATGAGATTTACGTTGTTATAAATATTGCGGAAAAATTACCTTGCGAAGAAGATGGTTGCCCGAGCGACAATGTTCTATATTATAACACAAATGTAGTCTTTGATCGTAATGGAACAGTAATTGCCAAGTGAGTAAATGAAATGGCAATATTCATTGTATTATTAGCATTATTACGTATTTATTGTTATTATTCGCATCATCAGCAATATTGAAAAGAAATTGTTACAAAATTGATATACACTAATCCGTATACTCTGTATCCTTGATTTTTCCATTTTTTTTCTTTGAAATCGTTAAAGATTTTTTTGTATTATAAACAATCCATACTCTTGCTAGTAGTAGCAAAATATTTTTATTAACGTATTTCATAAATTGGCAGGTACCGAAAAACTAATCTTTTTGGAGAATACGCATTCAACGTCACAGAGACACCGGAAATCATCACCTTCGATACAGATTTTGGCGTTACGTTTGGGACCTTTATCTGTTTCGACATTTTATTCAGCGAGCCGGGTTTAAACTTGACGAGGATAGTCGGAGTTAAGGACATTATTTTCACATCAGCTTGGTTCTCCCAATCACCATTCTTGACCGGTGAGAATTTTGAAAAATTGAAAATATATCCCATACGATATTTATATCCATTCCAACGCACACACTAATACAGTTCTAACCAGAACCATTCATTCGTTTGACATTTAACCCCAGAAAGATAGCCTTTTTGTAACCTAAATTAAAAATCTTTTGGGCTTGGGTGTTAAATTTACGTAGGTTATCCTTCTAGGGTTAATAATACATATAATATCGAACTTTAAAATACTCATCATTCATATGTAAGAATTATAAGATATAAAAAAAATGTTTCCAACATTAACCCACAGAAAAGTAAAATATTCCATTAAAAAGCTGATATAGATGAATGAAAAAGAGAATTAATATAATTCAAGGAAAGCATAAGCATCTGGTACTTCGCTGTCAGTCCACGTGAAATTCAAAGAAGTGATGAATCAATCATTGATATGGAAAAAACGATATATTTTTCCATGAGTATAAATTTTTTTGCTATACATTTTTTTTGCGTATTAAAAAGATGGTTACACTCTCGCATATTCCCATTAAGCATTATTTCATGAATGAACATCTCTACGAGCATCACATTATCGATAAGACAGACAATCGTATAAATCGAAATCATACGTGAATAGTAGATAAAGATTTTCGCGTAAAATTTTCAAGCAATTTCACATACGACGATTTGGAAAGTATTTTGCGATTTTAACGGAATGATGAAGCGCGGATCGTTTTGAAAGCGTAAATCGAGACTTTTCTGAAGGTAACTGACAACTTCGTAGAAGCGAAGAGAGAAAAATGAGAGAAAAATATTCGATTGAGATAAAAGTCGAGAGGAATTTTTTTCCATCAGGTAGATTATCTAGACCCCCTGCCACTCATTTCCTTCTGTCATGGGTAAATTTGATTTCTGTGGTTTACAAAGGCGGAACGCTTTACATACGCGGTGATCAGAAAAAATCGATGCTTGCACAAACATTTGGAGTAAATCAAAACAGAAGACAAATATACCAGAAGCATAAATTTACTTTCAATTCGAATCTTAAATCCTTGATAAAAATTTGAAAAACAGAAAAGTCTACGGCACATTTACTTTATTTTCGATTAAAAAGCAAAATTACGTCCATAAGAATATTTGTAAATTTTATTTTGAACTAAATTTATATATAAATTCATAAGCCGTCAGTATATCGCAACTATTTTGCATTTATCATCTGCCAACTAAATGTTTCGTTCTTGTCATTGAAACCACTGCCAGTACAAACTTTCCTTCATTTACTGGCAACTTATACGTAACGTAGATATCTACTCTAACGTCTCCCGTATCCGAGAGACATTGCAATTCCCTACGTTGAAATCCTAGTCCCCTAACGATACGACGTAATCCTTGAATATCATTTTCAGGAAGGTAGAGGGTCGGAAATTAATGTATTCCAAATTCACAACAAGAATGCATGTTATCATCTAATACAATATTAACACGTGACGCTGACGAATTAACGCTGAGATATTTATACTTAAGAAAACTAAAAAATATACGGACTATATACATACATGACAAATATTATCGATCAGTATAATGTTACAATAGTAAATCATGTAATTGAACATAAATTAGCCTTCGTGGAACAATGAATTCTTCTATGCTATTCCTTACAGTAGGTACTCGTACATTTCCGAGAACATAGAGAATCGATCTGATTGCCTATAAGAGCGGTTCAAGTTGTTTGTTCTCGACGATAACATATTCGGCGGCGAACGCCGGAAATTGAGTTTCCGATCTGGCTTCTATTCCGGTATGTTAAGGGAGAAAGTTTCACGGTGGCCATTGTTAAAGTAGCTTCCACGCTCATTGGACCATTTATCGATTTCGTAGCATATCTCTTCCTCTAGTTGGGTATCCATCTACAGGGTGATGCATTTCTTTTTGACTTGAATAGGAGTACAGAACTTTATAACTTTATTAAATTTATAATACAAACCAAAAGACACGTTTATGATATCCGCTGAATTTCATTATCGGTATTCACAAGTATTACAGCGTATCTGTTCTAGACATATAATTGAACAAAAATACGTCACTGCCAGTATCCGTCAATACATTCTCAGTGTATTTCAGAATTCGCCCTTAATAAGAAACAATCCCCAACTGGAAGTGGTTCAAGCATAAATTAATGTAAGCCATAATTACACAAATGCCAAGTCATACTTGAAGATGGATGACTTCTCTGGTAATGCAGGTCGCGCTGTGGCACTTTAATTTCTTTTGCACGGTAAAGTAACAAAAGCTTTTGCTAAGCGGGAAAAGGAATTGCGAGGCTCTAAAAAAATTTTGAAATCATAACAACGAAATAGCTCCAAGCCAGTTCAAAGACCTGAAAAATAAACAAAGGAACATACGTGCCTACGTGCTACGATACGTTACACCGGTTCGCATGACTCGCGGGAATGTGCAGTGGAGCATATCAATTTTTGAGATCGGAAGGCAGAGGCTGGCCTGCGCCTTGAAACTATTTTTAATCCACTGTGATAAATAGGTTCGTGCGACTAAGACATTGTTTTAAGGGAAAGAAAAAAAAAAGAAAAAAAATATGCATTTTATGTAACCATATTTTCGGTTCAGTAAACGTGGATAGTGGCTTTAACCCTCCAACGCTCGCGTAGAGTCCTAAAAGATCTTTCATTTTTTACTTCACCACCGGAATAATTTTTTTCGGTATTAATTATTTATTAATTGACAATGAAATTAAGCGGTAAAACAAATTTTTTCTCCTAACCATATGTATTAACAAGAATAATTGTCCGTGCAAAAAAATATTTTTTAATTGGCCATTAGTGTATTACATTAACGAAATGGGGTCTATACGGACCCCACCCGAGTAATAGTGTTATGAAACTTGACGCTGAAGGCCTAACCAGATGTTCCTTTGATAACTTGTATTACTCGCTACTGTGTTTGGCAAAGTTTCCGTTGGATACTGCCTCTGCGCAACTGTCATATATGTATGTCGATAAAAAAAGTTTGCACACTACTTACAGAAATACGACAGAGTAAAGATCGTATATTCACGTGTAGGGAGTCGAAACGAAATGGCTGAAATGAAGGTGGGTAAGATTAATAAACAATGCCCGTGGCCCGAGTAATCGATCCGACTCTCCGAGGTCTCTGGGTCAGGTTTCCGCCATTCTTGAAAGCCTAACTCCTCGTTCCAAATTCGTCCGCCAGTGTCAAATTCGCGCTTCAATAGGGTCTGTCGTAAAGCTACAGGCTTGGCTACACTGGGTATCGGGCCTAATCCTGTTTCTGGGCTATCGCATCCAATGTATGTTTATCTGGGTTACATGAAAAGGCTCAAGATATAGTGTATTGAATAGCCACAATGACCCTATGGAATTTACTCGAATAAAAAAAGAATACAAGAAAAAAATGAAAAATCGGAAGTTTACTGGACATGTCAATAAAAAATTTTAAATTCAAAAATTCGCGAATACTTTTAATCCGGCTACCCTGTGTCATAAAAGTTAGAATAGCATAGGAATACTGAATTTTCGTTATTATCGTAAACAATGAAGTATACAAGTTATAGTAGTTAGATTGATTTTTTTATTCGGGTAGTATCTTCTTATGGTTCCATTGGGTACGTATGATTCAGACATGCTTGTGGATTAAGTGAGAAGCTAAGCAAAAGTTTTTCAACGTAAATGAAGAAGGTCTCTATTTCAAGGTCTTTCGTTGATTGCCTATTAACTATTCAGAGTCTCTACACACCTAAGTCGATTCTTTCTACCGAATCTGAATACGAACTAGTTTTGAAAATCTGGGTTTTACTCTTCTTTGATCATCGAAAGTTTGCTTTCATACTTTTATTCTGAAAATAAATATTCAGCTGATATTTACTTGCTTCACTTGCTTTTTCTGGCCAACAGCGTTTAACGTTATAAATTAACTGGCGATACGACGGTTTCGATAAACGTAACAAATGATACATGCGGAAAGTACTCTGCTTTATCTCGAGGATAAAGCTGTGGTGATATTTTACCTCGCGACCACCGGTAGGTACTCCGTATCAGTTACTCGCAAATTCAGCACATCGATTTTTCCAAATCGAACTACGATCTAAATATTTAATACTGTTTCATATTATTCGACGTATCATCCATGTTTACTTTTTTTTCATTACATAATTTCCGTAATATAATTGAGTTATTACTGTTTCAGCCGCACAAGTGCAACATGGATGGTCGTTTTCCGAAGATGTAAATCTATTAGCTTCCGGATACAACAACCCTATAGGGGGCAGTGCTGGCAGTGGAATTTATTTAGGTAAATATTCAGTATATAAAATGCGCTACATTCTTACGGTTATGTAATTCACAAATTGACCATTCGGAACGTGTAATTTAACTTGTCGATCGACGTAGAAATTATTGCACCTATCATAATTGCGTCGCGTCCAGTCTTATCTAGGAAGTAAGAGGTATTAATGTTTTATCCGAACTACTAATAAATTTTCAGCAAATCGAATCTCGATAATCTCAAGCAACTCTTACTCGGACATGATAAGCCTCTAGATCGCCACTCTTTTTCCTATTTTTTTTTCAATCTTCAATATATTTGATTAATACATATATTTTATTTAAACAAGTAACCAAAGTCTAGTAACCCATTACACACCTATAAGCATCCGGCGGTCAAGAGCTTAAAGTGTTTCCAAGCAATCTACTTCCTATACTTCATAAAACGACCCTCACATTGAATTCTACTCGAATATGATCCTAACCAAAAAACATATAAAACGAACAAGAGGAAAAAAATAAAGTAAAACTGACGGTTAATTACAGTACTATAAATATTCAACGGGTCCTTGATACATTACATCAGAGTCTAATCAATAATGCCGTGTATGATAGGATTAAAAAAAATTTCATAAGAAATATGGGATTACTGATCAATATAATAAAAAAAATGTCACAGTACATAAAAGTCATGATGGCATCTGTAAAAAACAAGTGGTGTATAATAACCGAGCGGACGACCAATAACACATGGAACACGTGCGCGTCGCGTCTGCTCAAAATAAATGGTGCGCATCGGCTTCCACGCGCAAATAAAATTTTAATTTTTGTTGTGGGAGATAAATTTATTTTAATGTTTATCGTACTAGAAAATCAGCACGTTGAAATTTGCATAGCCATAACGATTTCCCATACTTATGAAAAATTCATTAGACGATTCTATTAATTGCAATCAAGATCTCTTGATCTCATATCCACATGACGGATTAAGCAAAATTGTTACGGTAACATATGAAAAGCATACCGGATATCCAAAAACATCCATAATACTTTTGTGATCAAAGTGCACGTATTTTTTGACAGATATTTACTACTGCCGATATATAACTCGTATATTACGTAACTGATACTTTAATTTTCATTACTTTCCAGGTCGCCAAGGTGCGGGTACTGCTATAATGCCATTAACGCAACAAAGTACACTCCTGACATACGTAGTGCCGAAGAAAACAAATTCAACTATTTCAACTAAACAAACTAGAGCACGAACATTGGAAAGATCCAAAAGGATTGAGAAGAATTTAAAAGTGTCAGAAAAGTCGGAAGTATCGATAGACATGTCACATACTTATACTGTTGGAAACCTAACCCTTATTTACGATAATCTTGAGAATTACGTAACGGAATTGCTAACGGAATCAGTAACGAACAAGACACTGTGCCAGGATAATTTTTGCTGCAGCTTTTCCATCTCTGTGAAAGACAATGATCCCAACGTAACATACTTTTTGACTGTTTTCAAAGGTGTTCGCGTTCATTTGGAAACTATAAAGGCTCCAACCAGAGCCTGCGGCGTCGTTCAATGCAGTAATGAATCATCTAGTTCTTGCAGCCAAGTTCACAACACAAACGCGAGTTTCAATTCAATTTCAATTACGGCAACATTTAAGAATTTCGATAAATATCTAATCATGCCCATGACTCTGAATACTAAGATACTTCCAATGGGGAATTTGTTTCAAGAAGAAAATTCCAATGACAATAACAAGAAAGTAACGATATCAATGAATACAACAACAACAAACCTCGCAACCTTTGCATTTTACGCAAGATATTATGGCAAAGATGAACAAGAATTATCAGAAAACAGTGCCGATATTGGATGTTTGAGTCCTCTACTAACGCTTGTTATGCTATTGTATTTGACCATTATGGGATAGACCTGTTCTTATTGGAAATTCTTGATCCCGGCGTATAAAAAAGTTTATCGTACGTACAATGACTGATGAGGTCAGGAATGTTCAAAGATTTGACAAGTTTAATGAAATCATGCTATTATTTTTATCTTTATCGAAAAAAATTTGAAATTTCTTTCACTCTTTCATTAAATGTTTAGGGTGAAATTCAGATGAATAAAATTCTTTATGCCCATCAACTTCGCCATTACATTCCTGTGAAACATATGTCAGTCTCATATCATTACATACGATCAAGAGACTCGGTCGCGTCCCTCACCAACCGGCTGTACCTACATTGAGCGTCATTAATGGTGTCCAGCTTGCAGATGCAATACGGTGAGGTAAAAGAGGAGAGTGAGCGGCGCCTGTTCACGTATTTTGGCCTGTGCTCGCAATGCAGAAAGCACTACGGTTCCAGCGAAACTTTGTTTACTATTAATGTGGATATTGCCTTGCGAGAGCAACACTAGCGTCATACTGCCGACTCGTTCGCCCTAGTGCTTTGCTAAAAGGACACAACGAGCGATGCTTTGGCGTTTCGCTCACAACCCTCTCTGTTGCGCCCATAGTCTGATTCTCAGTGTACTTGTGTTTCGAATCAAGGAATAGAAAATATATTTATATTGTCTTTCAATAAAACAGTTCAAATCGAATTCTTAAATATCTTTTATGATTGTAACTGTTGGAAATAATTTTCTACGGCCAATATGAAGGAATTGAAAAAATTCTTTTATAACATTAGATCGCTCATAAAAAACCATTTCCGTCGTGTTAAACATGTTTTCGCATTTGAACTACCAATTGAGATATTTAGATCTCAGTTTTTTGCGGCATACGTATTTGTGTCGTGTATGTTCATGCTTTAACATAGTTCCCCTATTTTAGGTGAAGAGCTTAAGATCCAGGGTGTACCGCTGTTCCTCTCATATAAAATTATAAAACTTTAGGTGATTCATTATCGAATAGTACTTGGAGGGTTCGTGCATTACTTGATATAAATTTGCTTTCATTATGTCAGTCTGCAAACTGAAAAGCAACGTCAACTTTCTATATAGAGCATATAAGCAATAACTCGTCAAAAATAATTACGGTAAAAGCCTAATAACAAATACGTAGTCCTGGAATACTGTTAGTACGTTCGAATTAAGTATTTTGGAATACCTGGCATGGACCCGCAAAGTAGTACTCTGTATGGAATCACCTAACGCGTTATTAATTATTAATTGACTATTAAATCATAATTAGATATAAACAGCAGTAGTAACACAAAAGAGTAGTGAAGAAGTTACAGAAAATTTTGAAAATACAATTAATACGATGAACTATCGCTAGATCGTATAATAAGCAATTTTGTAGTGACTTATGCACTTGGCATTATAATGTGATTTCTATATTTTATGTTAGGGGAATTCACAGCAATCCTGTACTTGGCGAGTGTTTTGTTAACACGAAAGTGTTTTTGTTGTGTTATAAATTCACTACGGTATAACTGTAGTAATATAAGGAGACATGTGTCGAACATTGTGGTGAAGAGTGGATATGACTGCGGAAACTAATCAATAATTCTCTAAACTTTGGAAGCAAATTTTGGCTAGATAATGTTGCATACGTTACATATAAGCTATTGGCTCCTAAGGCAATGATGTATATTTTCTTCCATTTAGTCTACGGCCTATTTGCATCTGCAAGATTTTAAATGTTGACAGTACCTCGTTATTTTAACACACAAGAAAATATACATAATGCTTGTACAATGCATTCTTTACATTAGGCTGAAGTCCAAGCGCAAACCTGAAATCGCGTGATATAAACAGATGTGGATATAATATATCCAAAATCTATACGGTTATTCAGTAGAAAGGCATTAATTAAAATTGGTTTTGTCACAGCAACCATATAAACAGGCTGACTTCGTGTGGTGCGTTTGGCATGAATAACCATGTATAGTTATTTAGAAACAACGCGTCAACTGTGAAATTAACGGGTCCATTTAATTTCTATTTTAAGCACTAATATCTGATGGTATAATAATAATAACAGTGCTGGCTCTTGACTCTCTCCGACCATAAAGCCAATGGGATCAAGAAGAAGACATGAACAGTGAAAAAAATTACAAACTTATCCTGCTCGCAACTGATTGTTTTATTAAACTTCTGTATAATTCAGAAATAAATATGTATGTACAGTCGCACAAATATGTAACGTGAGTACTATGTATATATACATAAGTATATGCAAATATATATATATCGTAATTTGGGTGAACGGAAATTACATAGTTATTGATTATAATGTAATGTGTAATAATAGTATAATCGGTATTGAAACTATTAACACTTCAACAATTGGAGATTCAATAAGTTTATCATTCAATGAAAAATATTTTGGCGTGTAACAATCTTTAAATATGTCTAACGATTATGCAATTTTAAGTGCTCATACATTGAAAAATTGGCCATTTAATTGATAGGTGGAAGCACTTTTGCAACTCTGCCTGATAAATTATTAATTCAAACTTACAAAGCTCCTTGGCTATTTATTTCTGGGAAAATAACTTCATTTGGCATACGAAAGACAAGTTGTCGGTAGGTGACAAAAGAATTTTTTCGAAATAAATAAGTCAATTTGTTAACACTAAACATACCAATTTTTTATGAACGTATTTTTGGCTTTAAAACGATCAAATGACTACGTTTAGTGTTAATAAGAAAAAATTCATACCTAATTATATGTAAAAGTTCAAAGCTTTTGTTAACGATATGTCCAATCAAGCATTATAATCTCGAAAATAACATATATTTGAGAAATAAAATATCTTTTAGCAGTATGTCTTTGAAATTAAAATCTCATAAAAGAGATACACCGTATGTTTCATGCGATCGAACCTAAAACTGAAACAGTATATCCTTCCTAATCATCATACTATTAATTTCTATCAAATACTGCCATGTATCAAAACCAACACAGAATTGATTTCTCTTTTTAATTGATTGCATTCGAATTAATAGTCAAAATTATTATTATCCAGAGGATGGCCATCGATAAATACTAAAATAGTACAAAAAAAAATTAAACCGAGTGAACTCTTTTGTCCGTCTGTATTTTGAAAAAAAAAAGATAGCACAAGTTCAATAATAAAATGAAATTGACGTACGTATATGTCAGTAACTTTTACTGGCAGATGTATACTATATATATTGAGCATAGTATTAATTCTGGTCCAGAAGCTTCATCATAAAATAACTTTACAAAACGGTAAAGACCAAAATTAATTTTATCTTTATCCATCGCTCGTATGATATGTTAAGCATAAATATGATCACGTAAAGTCATCAAAATATATTTCTATTATTATAAGCATTAATTTTATGTATTAGTATTAGGTCGAATACCCATTTACAGTTTACTGGCTGCCATTTTAAAGACCGATAGTTTTCGATATCATTACGACATTATTGTTCGTAATACTCTCAATCTATTCACAATTAACGGCCTATTTTATGTAATTCTTCGATGTATTAAACTAATTTGATACAACTATACTTTCCCACCGGCACTTCAATTTATTTACAATACGTACTATTTTCTACCACTATGACTCTTGATATAGCGATTTCGAGAAGATAATAGAATTTCAAAATTACATGCATCAAAGTTATTCATTTTAGAGCATGTCAAAATATTTTCGATAATATTTTGAAGATCGCTATCAATCGGCGTGATAAGATTATCACGTGATACAAATACAATGCTGTTCGTTGGGTTAAACATTGAGAAATTAAGGGATGCAATAGAACATTTTGTTTTGCACATTACGTTACTAATGTTTTAGTCACAAGCCACGAAACTGTCAACTAGGAAGACTAACTTCAATCAACTTTCAGCTGATAAAGAGAATAACTATGAATCGTATTTATATTGATTAAATTAAAACGGGGCTTTGTATTGGGAGAGCATGACGAATTTGACATTGCATATTTGATGAGCCTCATCATCAAAATTCACATATTGGCAACTTCGAATCATTTAATAAGACTTATCAAATATACTTTATTGGCCCCATTTCACTAATCAGTCCCTTATGTTTTTCTTTTCCCCTAGTGGGTGTCCCCTAATTATCGTGATGCAAGAATAACGCAACGCTTGCAAGTATTTATTGATCCTTTAGTGATGAGATGAACATTTTTAGCTGTAATTCTTAATACGGGTTTTACCATGTTTCTCTAGCTCTATTGTAAAATTAGGCAAGGGAAATATATGACCCACCTATGCACCTCACGCCGTAATGTGAACCATTATTCTTTTGAATGCGCCATTACGTACTTAATTACTCCATAAAATACTCAACGCTAAAAGGAATACACGGAAGATAGCAATGATAATCATTTTGCTTATACAATACAGGAAAACGGAATTAGTAGAGTTTTATAAAATTCATCTCATCACCAGAGAGGGATAATAATAATTAATTTTATACTTAAGGTTCCGCAAAGACGATATTAATACTCGAAAAATACTGTAAATTCTTAAATAGGCATAGGTAACCGTTTTCCTATAATTTGATAACAAGTGCAATTACAATATATCAGAGTGGTTAGCTAAAAAACATAGTATGCTCATAGGCTATTTTGATTGTGAGAGAAACCTCTTCAATCGTACTCATAATTCAGTAGATTAAATGATGAAAAATACTCTTCCGATCAGACACCCACCTCGTAATTGTAAAATAGATATATCGTTGACATTTCTTGTTACAAGAATGTATTGCATTTCTAAAGTACTGTGAGACTCTTATGCGAAAACTATTAACGATAAAGTTAATGTATTCATACGCAGACCGCGTGCGCATAAATATCTTATGCTACTTCATAAAAGAAAAATTCAAACAAATGTTTTAGCTGAAACCGTTTGAAAGCTGTCAAATGTATTGCTGCCACATGTAATCTGTTTTTGCAATAATTGCATTGCGTATCCACTCGAAAAATGTCTATACAGCGATACCTGTTTCAGGAAATTAATTTACAAAATAATGTGTACCTAAAGTATACACAATTGCATTTTTATAAATTATATTCATACTGTCTGACTCGTGTTAATACCTTTTTTACAAAATCCTTTGTAATTCCCAAAATATAATTGTCAAAATATAATTGAATAAATTTCACCATAAGTTCTAATCACTTTGATTTAAAGTGATTAGATAAGCAAAGTGAAATCATGAAATTTTGAGTATAACCGTAGTCTCACGTTTCTGAATTTCATTTCGCACAGGGATTTCAAATCTCTTTTCGTACTCCAATGAAAGATTCACGTAAAGGTAAAACCAAAGGTTGAACCTCTCGTATTGGTGTAGCTTGTTCACCTTCAGCTGCGTCTCGGTCGCCATCGTGAATATCGTTAGAAGATGAATTTAAAGAAGGCAGAAGAGTCTTCCTTTCGTCCTTTGGCAAAGAATCCTTTCTTTGATTCTCACGGCTCGGGATATTATCAACATTATCATCATGCGCGTTCTTGTCGAGGCACTTTTGAGTTTGCACGACCAAACTTACATCCGCTATGTTATCATTTGATTTCGAATTAATTACATCTGCCGATACGTTTGATGTGACACCATATTTTTCTACATTTCCCTTCGCTAAGTCTCTTTTGTTACTGACTAGACCTGTGGAACCAGTTTCGTCTACCATCATCGTAGAAGAGCTTGGATTAATATCTAAGTCTTTAAAGCCACTAATCGTTGAATTATTATTTAGAAAGTATGGCAAGGGTGCAGCAGCATTGCTAGTGTCATTAGAAATACTATCAATCGGATCGAAGACATGTTCAGTTTCCAAAAAAATCCCTTCGTTTTCTGAATTTCTGGAACGATAGGCTCTTGCGCGATCTTCACTTCCGGATAAACTTCTTTCAACGTCGCGCCAGTGTCGAGGAGTATCATCCGTAGTCAAATTTGCACTATGTCCCGTACGACGATTATCTAAAAGTACGTAGCGACTGTCGCCATTTCTGGAGACTTGAATTGGATGTTGCGCATCGTTATGATGACTATCCGTCAGCAGAGAATCCGTTTCCATGTACTCAGGTTCAAAATTCTGTGAGTGCGACGTGATATTTCTTGCAATTGTAAAACTACCAACCGACCCGGTGCTACTAGAGTCAGAATTACCGCTTGCGTTCAAAGTAACGTTGTCCGAAATGTTAAATGTCGCGTTTGATATATTGTCGCAATTAAGATTAAAATTAAATATTCCAAAACCGGGTTGTACTTGAGGTCTTGGTATTTGACCGGACGTAAAGCACTGTATATTCGGAAAATTTGCACCTGATTGAATACTGGAAGAGACTCTAGTAGTCGATGAATCCGTATTTTCATTACTTACGTTACATTCGTTAGTTATTGCTTGTGAATTTTCTGCAGTGTATGCATTGGAATTTGGAAATGATGAGGTTCTTTGGATTGCAGGAGGCTCCAATAAATTTTCACAAGATACATATGGAGGTGGAGGACCTTCTCTTGGTGGAACAGCGACAACTTCGGAATACGGTGGCGGCTCTACAGAGCGTCCTACGAATTGTACCTCACCGTTTATGTTATACATAAAACTCACGCCTAAAAATAAAAATTCTCATTCGTACTTGGATTGCAATGGCAAAGAGCGGTCTATAACCGTTTTATTTAAGTCTACAGAATTTGTTTTTTCTTTAAAATATCCAATATGTCAAATCTTATGCTTACCTCCAGGTCGATTTGCAGCCGTTGTTCTATTTAAATACACATCAAGATCATAGAGTGGCACAGTATGACCTGTGCGGGAACAACCAATTCGCATTTGCTGAGAACATCGTGAATTCATTGCTCTTTTCATTTGTACTCTACATATCGCTATCACTAATATAGTTACTATGAACATAAAGGCCATTGCACATCCTGAAATAATTGTATCATTTCATATAGTACAGATATCGTTTTATTATAAGTGTGTATGTACATTCGTTATTGCCATCATTTAAATTACAGATATCATTATTACTTACCAATTACTGTGTAGATTGTTATTTGAAGGAAACCTATATCCGTAAATCGCGGATGATCAGGAGATGGTTCAGGATGTGCCAATTGCGAAATAGCAGTACAGTTATGTTGATCGCAACACCATTCAGGTGGCATACATCTTCCATAGCAAAACATTTTTCCAGCACATGGATCTTTACCACAACCAGCAGCTTGACTTTCATCCTCACCATCTTCACAATCTTTTTTACCATCACATAGAAAACGGTTCATAATACAAATTGTATTATGGCATCTAAACCATAATGGACCACATTGTTTATCTTCTGCAAATAAAATATTTAAAATCAATAGAATTTCATTGGTAATCAATAGTTAAAATAATTTTAATTATACTTTGAAATATAAACATTGTGATTATTTAAGTTACAAAACTATATAACTATAGATCAAAAACTTCGCATGGGCATAAAAACAAAACAGACTTACTGGGTTTGACGGATAATCGTATGCTGGTGGAGAGTGATTTTTGCATAGTTGAATTAAAAGCAACAGCCATACATTTATAATCACCAGCATCTTTCTCAGTAAGATCACCAAACCATAACCAAGCAGTATTTGGAGCTTGTCCACGTTCCACTCTAGCTGTACTATAAAGTCTATTCCTATTATTGTAATAATAAACAATTATATTACTTAAGATCATATATGGAAACTTACACAATAATAAATCTGAATAATAATTCAACTAATAATTAAGGATCTTACCCATTTTGTATATGAGCAGGTATAATCCAATCAACAATATATTCAAACAATGGTAGATCTTTTTTGTCATTATTTTGATAAACAGCTGTACAAGTCATATTAAGAGATTCATTTTTTCTACGAAATATGACCTTTTGTTCAGAAAAACTCATAATTTCAGGCCAAATTTCAAGTTTTGCTAAAGGCCCCCCTGTCCATGGATTCAAAATACCATTCATTGTGGAACCTAAATATTAAAATATTATGTTAGAGATATAGTGTATTTATTCTACATTTATTTCAGCCTGTGACATAAAACTTAATGCAGATATCATAAACAGTGCTCACTCTGTTAGATAAGACAAAAAATGGGACGCAGGAGTAATCAGAATACTAACAGTAACTTTTATATTACACCCTCTGAAGATTAAATATAATCAAACATCTGACAAGTGACAATCAAATTAAAAAATAAAGCATTAAATAATCGATATGCAACTCATTATAACCATACACCCGTAATATATTCAAAGAGGAAACTTACATTTCATCCTGTCTGCCATCCATGTCAAAATTATTGCAAGCGGAACGAGATATTGCATTATGTAGCATGATAACACTAACAAAACATATTCAGTACAAAAAAACTAATCTACTTGCATTACACCATAGAAATGACAACAGACCAGTGAACACAACAAAGATCAACAATGATATTCAAAGTTTTGAAAACAGGAAAAACACTTTCTTCAATTACACAGTGGATATACAACTATTTAGAAATAATTTTATTCTTTCACAGACATTGCCTCCTATAAAGCTTCACCACGATATACATATGAAATGACGACTTATCGACATAATAATATGTCCTCCTGTCCAATACCAGTTTACTGTATCGTCGCCATCTTGTATATCTGTACTAGAGACATCTGGCGATAGCTTTTTGAAAATCTTCAAAACTATACTTTGTCCCTAATTGGTTGTTTCTTTACTTGTTTTATATCATTTTATAGGGTCGAATTTGCAGTAGTTTCACATTAATCAAAGTTATAAATATATGAAACAACGTATATTATGAAAATTAAGTAGTAAACGTAATCCGCAAAGTAATTACAAACTGACGTAGTGGCTCAGTGAGTATAACGATAAGCTCGCACCATGAACAAAAACGTTATCAAACTGCGATACCACGAAAAAAGATGTGAGAAATGAATTTGCAGAACTATTAATGCATATTGGGAAAATATTTAAAAAATCTATTGTAACATTCCGTTCTTATACCTCTCTATCCTTTTTCCTTCTTAATCACCCTATCTTGATGATAGATAAGTCAAGAGCCCCACTTCAGAGTGCATAGCGCACCGTGGATGTGCAAAATAATATCTGAGAGAACCCTTCAAATCCTAAACTTCCTCAAAACTCCTATCAACCTCTCACAGCGACGCCGATAAGGGAAAGAGAAAATAGGACCTTTAAATCCCTCATATTACATAATTCCCTCGAAACTAGTCACAGCGACAATCATGAGGAAATAATATCAGAGATTATTACCCTTAACATTCTAAGAATGCAAACTCCAGTCGTGCGACTGGAATCAAAACAAGTGGCCAAACGCTATCCGCCGGCACGCGCCAAATACAATAGAAATACCAGTAAGCCAATATTTGAAGAAACCGAAACTCTCTCCCTCTATCGCAAGCCCCTCTCTCTCCCTCCCCAACTCTTTTCCACATCCCTCCCACACCCTCCACAAACACCCTATTAACATATTCCGTATGTATCAAGCCTAGTTCACAGCAATGCGCCATGGCCGCTCTCGTTACTCATGAAAAGTTTTTCCTATTGTTTACAAAAACAATTGACCACCAAACGTTTTCATTGTGATATTCGTAACCACCAAACGATTGCGCATCGAATAAACCCTGATTGGAATTGATTAAAACAAAAAAAATTTCGGCTAAATTCACAGTCAAATTTTAATTATTTAATTATAAAAGAACGATGGACCACCAAATATTTTAATTAGGCCACCAATGACCACCAATTAATTAGATATAATGAAAAGTTTAAAAAAAAGTTATCCAGTTAACTTCACAGAGATGCCAAACGCGACCTCCGTGAAATTAGCCGGACAACTACAACCGGCGAGCTTAAAACTTTTGCAATCGTTTGACAATGATTGAGAGTCTAATTAAAACGTTTGATAGTAAACGGTTTGGCAAAAAATGCAAAAATCGTATTTGACGTTTGGCCAATAATTGCGATGATGCTGAATACTGGATGCGCCATATTGTTCGTAGTCTCGCGTTCTCATTGGATATTAAGGGCACCAATACATGCCGAATTACCGCAAAACGAGAAAAAGAAGATGAACAAAGAAGTTGAGAATCAATCTACAAAAGAACGACGCGGAAACTCGTGCAATAACTGATCACTTCGAATTACTTCTTACTCCTCTAGGGTCAAATACCAAATCTTAGGATTACGTATCACACCTCAGAGCACATTTTATGACTGCTGATAACGTCCGCAATTTAATCGTTCCAGCCACTTAAGCTATGTTTCCATTATACAAAGTTAACCAATCAAAAATGAGATTTGAGCGAAATAAACTAACTTGATTGGTTAACTCTATTTTAACCCTGCACGGTGAAAACGTAGCCAATGGCTTAGTTTCAACCGTGCGGAGTTTACCCATAGTTTAGAGGCCTCATTGGTCAATTCCATTCAACTCCTATACGTGATTGTTAACTCTATTAAACTCTGCACGATGGAAACTAAGCCAATGAGAAACGCGAGACTACGAACAATATGGCGCATCCAGCATTCAGCATCATCGCAATGATTGGCCAATCGTCAAATACGGTTTTTGCATTTTTTGCCAAATCGTTTACTATCAAATGTTTTAATTAGCATATTCGTGACTTTCAAACGATTTCCCATCGATTAAGTACCTTTTCGACCCAAAGAAGTGAAAAATAATAAAATATCCGTCTAACTTCACATCTAAATTAAAAATTGATTGTCTGAACCAATTATCGAGTATCAAACGTTTTAATTATTTTAATTAGACTTTCAATCATTGTCAAACGACCATCAAACGATTACAAAAAGTTTTAAGCTCGCCGGTTGTAGTTATCCGGCTAATTTCACAGAGGTCAACTTCACACAGGTGGTGCATTTTAATAATTGATATTATTCCAGATGTTGGCTGCACTGAATGGCAATGTTCATCCCATATTTTCCGAAGTATGTATTTGCATTTTCCAATTACTTCATGGAACATGCGCATATTCATGTCAAGTGTAGTGTGAGGGGAATAATATTTTGGCTATCGGGGGCCTAAAATTAATTAAAATGGTAAGACTACCAAAGCTTTGTAAAATGTGAATTGTGTGGAAACGATCAACTGTGTGATATCGAATTACATACTTTCATAGAATGCCTTCAATATATCATACATTTGACGTAGTGAAATAACCTATTTACTTTCAACGTTAATGATTTTTTGGATGCAATTATTAATCATAATTTTAAAAGCACGTTTTAGAATAGGTATTTTTAAAAATTGGATATAAATATATTAATGGACAGTTTGATTATTATCTAACTTGTGCACCTTTATTAATAAGTACAAGTTCTTAGAGATAATTTTAATATGTCTATCAAATTCTTCAACTACCTGCCAATACATGTTTCAAAAGAACAAAATTCATTAAATATTACAAAATTTTATATTCATTTTAGTTCTCCTGTTGTTTGGGGTTGTTAACAATTGTTTTGGGAAAATAATTGTGGTTTTGTGAAATGTATCTCATGCAGATTTTATGTATAACAATGCAATTGTTTAATTATCACCAAGTATAATATTTCTTTATTTATGAGGCCGGATGCATTATGAATATATTGAAACACTGATAAATAAAATATTTAACACACTATTTCACTTTAAACCATATATATTATTTCAGCATAAATTAAAATTCTCGCAACGAGACAAAGTTAAGAAATTTATAACATTCACACAAACTGGAGAGCAAACTGCTATATATTGTTTGACATTGAATGATTGGAAGCTAGATCTAGCGAGCGATAACTATTTTCAAAATCCAGATGCATATTATAAGGAACCTAAAACCTCTGTAGATAAGAAAAAAGTTGAAATACTATTCAATCGATATCAGGGTAATGTATTGCACTCAGTAATTTATCATCTATATATTTTAAAACCATTCTTAACTAATAGATATAATTTTTGTACAAAATATCTATGATATTAATATATTTAAATCAGTGTCTAATAGCCATTGAATATAAATAATCTTTTTGATGTAGTAAAATAGTTTGTATAATATGTTTCATATATTTAAAATCTATATGTTTTGAATTTATCATGACAGATCCAAGTGAACCAGAAAAAATTACAGCAGATGGCATAATGAAATTTCTTGATGATTTGAGCTTGAGTCCAGAAAGCAAATTAGTATTAATTATAGCCTGGAAATTTCGAGCAGAAACTCAATGCGAATTTACAAAAGATGAATTTATAAATGGCATGATCGACTTAGGGTAAGTGTTAATATCTTAAACCAAATCTTTCATTAATAAATAAGAAGATATACTTTTGTATGATGTTTGAATACTTTGATACGATACTAGGATTCCTTGTTATATCTTTAATATTAAAATGTTTCAAAATATATACTTTTTGTAGTGTGGATAGTATTGATAAACTTAAAGCACGCTTAAGCAGTTTAGAAAGTGAACTACGGGATTCCCATAAATTTAAAGATTTTTATCATTTCACATTCAATTATGCAAAAAATTCTGGACAAAAAGGTTTGGATCTGGATATGGCAATTGCATACTGGAATATTGTGTTGGATGACAAATTCAAATTTTTATCACTGTGGTGCCAGTTTTTACAGGTATGTGGTTGATCATCTCAAATTTTTCTAAAATATTCAGTGTCAATTATGTACCATATAATTGATTCAATTATTTGTATTCAGGAACATCACAAAAGATCAATCCCAAAAGACACCTGGAATTTGCTTCTAGATTTCGCACTTATGATCAATCCTGATATGAGTAACTACGACGAAGAAGGTGCTTGGCCAGTTTTAATCGACGATTTCGTAGAATGGGCTCAGCCTCGGGTGCGTCAGACTCTCTAACATGAATTCATTAAAATGTTCATATTCGAGTCAGTTATGTTTTCTTGCTGCAACATTAGCACTTTGCAAATAACATTGAAGTAAAAAGAGGAGATGAGTTCTTTATCGCAACTGGATTGCAAATATATCGCTTTGTACACAGTGCAGTTGTTTATACCTTAACATCTCTGAAGAAAATTATTAGCAGAAAATTTGCAAATCATTTCTTATACTAAAGGACCTAGAGAGTAGAAGGTAGATTCAATTTTTTTCGTTGACATTTTCTAGTTTCCTAAATGCACTGTAATCTTTATAATTATAACTTGACACATTTTTCTGTGGAATATATAACCTGCATCAGGTTTTAGTACTATCAATTGTACTTTCTTTTATTATGCAATTTACTGAAGAAACTTGATCATTGTGATTCAAATATTCTGTTATTATATAAACTTAACTGCACTTCCTTTGTGTATAAACATTTTGAGTAGTATACGAGTTGCCACAAACAGGTCTTTAGTAAAGAAAACTATGCTCAAGTACCAACGGCATTTGCAAAGGATTTTGATTGAAATTCTACAGTCACGTTATCCGGTTAATTGAATAAACGCGGCTTCAAAAGCTAATATTACATAAATTTGTTTATACATTTCTGTAGATAGTAATTCATAGAGATTATGTTGTTGATGCTCGTTAAAATATGATTACTTTAACCACACTACACTTGTAAAATACATACAAAAACGTGAGGATAAATATGAAAGCTCTGTTTTAAAAATGGAGGTACCCTAGCATCGTTACACTTATTTTATTCTTTCTTCCATTATCCAAAAAATGGTGACAACGGAAAAAGAGAAAGGTTTGCTTTTTCTATGCTATCACATACCAATGTATAAATTGTGATGATAAAATACTTGAGGCGATAGATAAAATAAATAAATTTTTTTTTATAAACTAACCTATTGAGTTTCATTTCTGGCTGCATAGGCGCTAAACTATGACGTGTTCAAAACTTGTACACATTTTGTGGTAGAATATGTTTTTTAGAATACAGTTATGTTGACAAAAAATACTACCAGAAATCCGTAACGTGATTATAAATATAAATTATTTAAGTTACACTCAATTCACATGCTGGTGTGGTACTAAAAAGATCTAAAGCACCTTGTCTCACATATTTATAGTAAATTGTTAATAAAGAAGAACTTATAGAAATCGCATATGAATAGATTTTCGTGATATTCAAAAGTTTTATAATTAATTAGATCACACAAAATAAATAAATTAATAATTAAGTATTCTCGAATATTGAGAATGAGGATTTTCCTCCCATAAATATGACTTAAAATGAACCGAACGTTGTATTATTCATACATGATATATTATATATACATACATATATGAAATCTGTACATACATATAAGTCCTTCGGAAATTATTAATCTGTAGAGTTATGCACTCGTGTTTTCCATACACTTTCATGTGTGTATAGTAGAGTATTACTCAGAATTTTATTAACAGTTCTGGTACTGTGACAGTTGGTTTTAAAAATGTACTGACAATTCTTGTAACATGACCAATACGTTGTGATCGTCGATTTTGCTCATTCTCAAAATGAGTAAAGAAAATCATATATATCTATCAATTTCATTTTTAAAAGTAGATGTCACAAAAACTCAATGACGCACATATTATTTAAATTCTTTTCCTTAGAAAATTTAAAAAAACCAACAGTTTTGTTATAACGCATGGCGATCGTCGGGTAACCTTTTAAAGATGTATGTATGCATATGTGTATAGATATTAAAATATCTATAGGGATATACGTAAATGTACATACATATATATTCGATGGCAAGCAAAGGAAACCATTATACAAAATTCTAGAACACATTGTCCATTAATAAGATATTTTGAAGAGCCCATATATTTTATAAGAAAACGTCAAGTGCAGGTCAAAAATGAATATCTCTGGCGTCTCCATGTAACAAGACACGGAATATTTGAATAATATTGCATGCATAATACGATTTGCGCAATGCTTAAACAATTTCAAAAATGTACAGTGATTTCGGCTATTACTTTTGTTCGGGGGAAATAACTAATATTTTTATCAGCATCCAGTTTCAGCATTGTGTAAACAAAGTTTTAGAAGCTTCGAACAAGACTGTATATATTGTAAATATATATGTAAGATTATTCTGCCTCTAATTTAAATTGATTCGGTGAAATAAAATCGTAAGACACTGCTACATTATGTGTAACTTATTTTCATTGTAAGGTTGCCTTAGATTGAAATTTAATAATTTTTAACATTCTTTCTCATAACCGTAAACCTTTTTATTGTAGACGTTTTTGTTTTATCCAAACTAATTCAAGACTGCTTGCCACAAAACATACTATTATTTCAAAGATGAAAAAAGCATTACTACGGATATAGGATAGAAACTTTATCTGTGCTTATTTACACTATTTTTGAAGAAATATCGTTTTATATAGCCTTTGAAGTATATGAATGGAAAGTGCGGTACATAGTAAAGAGATCATAACCTTTGTTATACTAATAATTGTTTTAAATTATAATAATATTTTTTTCTATCTTTCTTTTCTTTTCTATCTTACTTTCTATCTTACTCTTCCAAAGCATGTCTGACTCTATATTTAAAATATCTAGAGTAGAAAATTTTAAATCGAAAATTAAGTTGTATTGTGACAGATCTATATCTTTGTGTCTAAACTAAAGTTAGATAATTTAAACATAATTTGAAGAACATTAATTTGGAATAAAGTAACATTTAACTGATCAACTGTATCAAAAATCTAGCATAGTTTATAGCCACAACCGAACTACTTAACTACTCACGGATGCTAATCAATCGGTACATGTCATATATTTATTGTTTTTTTTTTTTATTCAAGACCCAGATTTACCTTATAAATGTAAACCCGAACTTAGCCAATCTTAGATTAATCTAAACCGTTCGAGCTAATCCATCAAAAGGTTTAAATCTTTATATTCAACGAAAGCTTTGTTCAAAGAGGAAAACCATTGTGACGTCATACAATGTATGCTTGTTGTTAATTTTTGTAACTTTTTAAAGAATAAGCTTTAGACTGATGCAAGACTTGGGAGACCTTATCCTACATGTATTTTATACCTCATGTATTTGTTTGGTACCTTGACATGAATTATTAGGAAGTAGTTGGTCTTGATGATACTTCACTGTTTAGTCAGAATACTAAAAAGAACACAGAAAAATGAAAGAATGTCAATTTCTAAAGGATTGAGTTAAAGTAAGTCTTCTTTATTGCCGCAATGCTGTTATCACTCGTATATGTATACCCTCATGTTTTAATATTTGATGTTATATACAATGATGCATACAAATATTTTATTATGTGATCATTTCTATTATTCTATTTTTATTGATTTCAAAGTTTTCTGCTTCTTTCTCCATATTGCTCTTATTTAGAAAGAAAAATGGTGTCTTTATCGTTGTGTAAATGCGCTATAGGATTAATGTTACTTCGATAGCTTTTTTCATAAATTATTAAATATCCTGTGTATAATTCTTGTAATATCCTTGGCATTCACAGAGAGAATTTTTTGGATATAAGAAAGCTAATTCATATTGATTAGCTTGTGCATTGTAACATTCATGCAAAACAGTATTTACGTACCAATTACATAAAATATGCAAATTATCTATATCCACCTGCAGAAAAAATTAAAAATAATTTAAACTCATTCAAAGTGCAGAACGTATACAAAAGTTAATTATAAATTTATAACATCTTACATACTTGTTTATCTAAAAGATTGATAAGAAAAACATTTCAAAATATCATATTATAACATAAAGCTAAAACGGCACAAATGTTTATGATAAATACTAAAAACGCCTATACCTGATAAAAACTTTTTTTTATTACCTGAGCGACTACTAGTCCACGCTGAGGGTATTCGTTAGTGCTATGGCCATGAGAATCAAACAATGTGACCTAAAATCAAGAAATATCATAAAAATGAACACCCTGTATAGTTAAGTGGCAACTTAATGGAACATAACGCACCTTAAAAGTTTGTTGCTGAAATATTAAAAGAATGGTGCGTCCACACGTGATAAGTAGCATAAATAAATTATCTGATTTAGGATCTGCGTTCCACTTGTACAGGAAACTCATTATGTTTGAGTACAAACTTGATCCAATATCGTCATGAAATATGCGAAACTTCTGCATGTACAGAAACGCAATGTACAATGAAATATACAAGTATATCTGTACTAATGGTAAATTCAAGATTTGACTACATTTAAAGCACGTTAATCACCTACCCATTCTTTTAATACATATAAACTTTTGCGTCCAAATTTAAGAGCTTCTTCGGTATTAAGATATGGATGAGGTACAAGCGCTTTCTTTACTATCCAATCATGAGTTGCATTGCCTTCGACTATCGCTTCCGCTATAAGAATGTTTAGTTCAGGACAAGTTTCCACCTTCCAAATGACCAACCCTGATCGAGCTATTCGTTGAGCTACGAGTATGCATATTAGAGTGCAGGCTTCGCTTACTAATTATACATGATAAATATGTTAATTAAAATGGGAATTAACATGCACAATGTTTTATAAGAATTAAATAAACGAGGTCATATAAGGTTTTTACTTTCTTGACCCGGTGGGTAACGGCTTTGGGAAAATTCAGGGTGATACCAGTATATGTCTATTTTATCTTGAAAAGAATCCTTTACGAACGATGGAAAGTGGGAACCAAATAATGGTGGTAAGTTCATAACTGAGTATTAAATTTGGTTTGCTACGTGACTCCTCGAACATTTAATTTTAACTCGGGAAAACATTTTTTGCTTTATACACTTTTACGCATTTTTTAATGAAAAGGTCCGAAAGTAATTTAACTTATTTTTGTAGCCATGATTGGCTGGTGTGAATCAGGATTACGGATTTGAGCGGCATTTTCAGACGATGTAAGCTGAGTTATGGCGGAAACGCCAGCTATGAAACAAAACAATAAATTGCTGACAAATAATGACTGATGCTACGTTCCAAAATTAACTTTGAGTACTCTGAGAATAGTTGTGTTTCTCTCAGATGCATACTGAGAAATTAAGACTCCAAATTGCTCGCAGTAGTGCACATGAATTTCGGAACGTGATCTGATTAGTTTATTTTGAATGTATAGTGATGACAGCTGTCATAACAAATGGTTCTTGAAATGTCAATAAAATTGATCAATGATTCACAAAGTTTTTCATGTAATAACTTATATACTGTAACGTTCCGTCTTTATACCCCTCCATCCTCTATCCTTCTTCCTCCCCAATCACCCATTCTCGATGATGGATACGTCAAGAGCCCCACATGAGAGTGCATAGTGCACTGTGAATGTGCATAAGAGTATCTGAGAGAAATCTTAACATCCTAGAATTCCACAAAACTCCTATCCAACCTCTCAAAGCGACGTCGATAAAGGAAAGGGAATATAGGACTTTTAAATATCTAATATTGCGTAATTCCCCTAAAACTAGTTACAGCGACAGTCATTCAGAAATAATATTAGCTTATTACCTTTAACTATCCAAGAATAAGAAATCCAGTTAACAGACTGGAATCAAAATAAACAGGTGCCCGAGCGCTATCAGCCGGCACGCGCCAAACGCAATAGAAATATCAGTAAGCCGGTACTTGAAGAAACTGCTAATCCAATTAGACAACTCAAATAATCAAATCGAATAACAAATCAAAAAAGCGACGTTAAAACCTCGGAAGGATAAAAATCGTTATCCCCACTAAATTTAACGTATTCCTACCGAGGATATAAGCAGCGGCTTCCTCGATAGGAATTCACTCGAGACACGTCGATCACTCGTGTACACCACCAGACGAAAAGAAGCTAGTGAAGACTTGAATAGTAGAATTATCGAAAAGTTCATAAGAATCCTATCCTCGATTCCAGAACAAACCAATAAACAGTATTGTACTGCGAACTGTGGGAGCTCATCATTGGCAGTTCCTGGTCTTGGAAAGCATTGTGTCTCCACCCGGTATCAGGAAACCTGCCGTCCATGTAGATGGACTTCTGCATCAAAAGCATCATGCTGGAGCTATCAGAAATTGACCAACAATCATCCGACCACACTCCTTAAAAAAGCTCAGCTTCCAATATCATTGTGATTAGTAGCTGTCTGAGCACCTTATAGCTCGAACCAGGCCTAAGGAATCATTGTGATACCCCCTAGTGTCAGGAAGGGCATCTCAATCACCCCTGCATTCTCCTGCAGCGAAGTTATCGTAATAGATCTGTCAAGAGTGCAGATCCATCACGAAACTCGCCATCTCAAAAAGACTCAGCTCCCAATGTCATTGTGATTAGTAGCTGTCTGAGTCCAATCGATCCTTCAGATAAGGGATTCAGCAAACGGGCTTCATGGTGATCACCTGTGGGTACTGAATCATTATCATCCTCACTACCAGCTGGCCCGCGATCATCGGACGCATTGTGCAATCTGCTATATCGTGGTCCCAGCTATGTATCTCCTTCCACTCCAAGAGAGAAGAAAATAGAATTGGTAAATAAACGCACTTCTTGTCGCCTACGGTACGACAGTCAAACAGAAAACAATTATAACAGTGCGCTTGTATGAGTGTGAGAGTGAAGTAGAATTTAAAGAACATTTTAGTGTGTAACTTATAGGACAATATAGGACGATTGTTTTATTTTAAACTGAAGTGTCCAAATTCCTTCCAAGAACGCCTGCCCAGAGCACAAACCCTATAAAAAGTCTCGTAATTCTCAAGTCTCCAAAATCACGAAATGTCTCAATACATATTCTGACAAAGCTGTAAAATCATATCATTAAATTGACGTAATATAGATATTTAAAAAAAATTTTGATGGACTGTAAAATCCTACCGAGCCGCCCCGTGTTATACTCTGGGGTTGTGGTTATATTTTACCAGCGAATAATGCGGATAACAGTGGCCATAATAAAATACTGACTCGAAGTCGCTATTTTGGATCTGCCATTTTGCATTTCTCAATTTCGAGATAATATTTCTAATCAGCGTCCTCAAAGACCCCCGAGTGTCGGGTTTAATCCAAATCGAGTGACTCTTTACATTTTGGTCCGCCCTATTTCGACTCTGGATTCGACACCAATGACCCAAGAAACCCCTTTTAGATAAACATTCATGTAGAATACGAGATTATTGCCTCTTCCAGTTTTGGCATAAAACGTAGATTTCGTATCCAGCAGTGAACTGGTTACATGGAAGGAGGAAGATTTTTCATTGCTTCAAATAACGTAAATTCGTCTCGATACAAATATGCAGTTGCTTCGTTGTTGCTGCGATGTATTCATGGTGAACAATTCTTTCATCGTATTTTTCTTTGGTTCATTCAAGACTAAATTGATGAATACTCTTACTGTTTCAAACAATAAATTAATATAATAAAATAATGTTTTTGTTATTACCAGCAACCACAAATGATTCGGTCAGTCGCATATTTCATTAAATTTCGACGGAAGTTTATTTATTTTAAGAGTATTATTTTAAAGAAAAGGATATATCTTTTCGTTACAACCAAAAGTTAATATGTTGATCAACTAAATGAATGTTTGAATCAATAATAAAATAATTGCTTTATCATTCATATTTTGTTAGTATTCTCGAAATTATGCAACATCTAACCTACCATATTCAAAGTATTGTGGGTAAGTAACAATTTTTTTGTGTAATAAATATTAGCTCTGCCCCCCCCCCCCCCCGCCCTCCAAATGGTCATGGTCGATTGGGCTAGGCGGAAGACTACCACGTAGACAGCTCCGGTTCCACTCTCGCTGCCTGTCCTTAGAATTGATTCAGATTCAGATAATTTATATCATTCTCATAACTGGTAGGATTCATGTTAAAAGCGTAAGGACGTGGTGGTCACTCTCAGCCTACAGGGCGAAGGCTCTAAAAACTAAGATTAAGGTAAGTTTCGAATCAAAAGCAGCGAGCAGCAACGATGGCTAAAAAGCATCGAAGAATTGCATATTTCGTTAATTTGAAGCCCAATAGGATAGGGACTGCAACTTGTATCTTTGAGAAATAATTTTATTTCATTGAAAAGATTTCTTTGCGTCAAGTAATGTTTGTTTGAATATATCTCATATTGGTTTACTTGAAAACATTTGGTATTTCTATCACCTAATTTAAGCATACAACCATAATCTTTCTTGGTGAGTATAACTAAAAATTTAATGAATTCGAGAAATAATTCCTTGTTGAAAACACTTCTTTCCTGGTACAATTACTCGCAAGTTTTTATCTTATTACAAAAATATTTTTAATATTACTTAAATAGAATAGTGTTATGCAATTTGACTACATCATAATTAATTTTACTAAATACTTAGTTTTTGCTAATGATCTTAATGATCTCTCAACTGCGAAACATTTAGTTTAAACAAGTGCATATACTGTTCGTGACCCAAAGCCCCAAGATTTAGTCAAATCAATAAAAAATTGGGTGCATCAACCAATTTTTTTCCAATTTACCTGCGATTTGCTGTGTTGTCGATATTAAGCAAATCCCGATAACAATGAATTTTTTTATTGATATGACGAACCATCTCCATCCGGGGATCGGAGAACAACAAGCATCATGTTTAAAGAGAAATGTTGACCATTCTTGCCTCCTCGACTGGACTTGGTAAATAAGATGCCACAAGATTTAGCCAATGCCGACAATGAGATCGTCCCCTGGGTATCCTATACTACCAGTAACCATCTTTTCCATGGATGACGCTTGTCCTTCGGTCACGACCTGAAGGCTCTGAGCCACCTGTAATCGATCTTCCACGTCTTTGACGTTTTTTGGAAGCTGGTCCATCTGGGTCTGAATGTTCAGACTCTACTTCTTCCAGTGACCTGAATACCTCGTCGTCAACATCTTCCTTTGATTCTGGTCCACTCATTTCCTCATTATCATCTTCCTCCGAAGGAATATTCACATCTTGTTCTCTCTCTTTCTCCCTGCTCCTCCCTCCGATTGTAGGAGCATTTTGTTGACCTTTTCTACGCTTCTTCAATTATATTTCCTAGCCATTTTCTGCATCCAAAATAGAATAAGATCTGCTTTGTCAATTATTAAATTTTGAGTTAAGCATATACTTACATATCTAAATCTTTTGCAATGAATGTATTTTTTTTCTGAAGTACTTATAACTATATGAATAAATCTGGAAATATAAATAGTTCCATAGATATCCGTAGATATTAGAAATGTAATTCCATCGAGTCTAAGTTGAAAACTTGCTTAAAAAGATTATATTAATACTTGGTTGATGGGATGCGTGTTTTTGACGCATTCCGATTTTCACAAAGATATAATATATCATATTATGTGTAATTGAATATATGTGTAAAAAATGCGCGGAATAAATTTAATTATGCTGTTTTTCAATAAAATAAGTTGTTTTTTAAAGAAAATGAGCGGTTCCTTTCATGCATACATTTGACGCGTATTCGTAGATATAGGAATGTAAGAAATGTCCGTAAATCTAGTGTTTAAAAACAGAATAAATACTACGGTTTGTAATGCGTTCCAATTTCGATTTAAGCACAATCAAAAAAAGGTTTTTTCATCAATTGTTCGAAAATTAAATTGAATGGAATCGGGGTTTTGAGTAAATTTTTAACTTAAACCGGAATAGATTAAATTTCGAATATTTAAGTATATGTAAGAAACTTTTCCAAGTTTAAGATTTATTCATAAAGTTTCGTAGATATAGGATTCTGAAATTATCGTAAAATCTCGTGAGATTGTTTATGGAACTTTGTTGATTCTCGTGGAAAATTTTAAGCAGCCGAGGTAGCACACGAATCCGAAAGACTTTCACCAGACGTCTGTCTTCAGAGCTCTTTAGGACTTTGAAATTTAAAGTCTTTTTAGACATCTTGTAAAGAATTTTATGGAATGTCTGGAAAACATCTGAAATGTGAACTTTTGAAACATCTTGAATTCAAGAATTTTTTAAATTTCAGAACATACAAATATAACATATTTACCTATCTTAGGGTATATTGTAACATTTGTCGATTGTGTAATTTCGTGCGCTCCTTGTGAGTGTAAGAAATGGGATGTAAGTGCTCGGGGCTGACGTCTTTAAGAATTCAGGCGACACAGGATTATATAGCAAAATAATAAAGTAACCAAGATTTATTAAATTATCTATGACCGGTACAGCAGTTTTCAAGGTTTGTCAAGTACAATCATTTAAAGTACATGTCGGTATTGTAGGAAGAGGATTGTCAAGTAAAGGTCCTATACACGATCTTGTATACAGGTCTGGGCACTTAGACGAAAAATGCGTGACGATAAGGTGGCATCTACCGCAAGAAGCGTTAGTGCTGAAAGAGCCTATCACGTGGTAGCCAGTGGCAGCACTACGCGTGCGCAGTTATCTCTTTTATGAATACGTAACCTGCAGCTTTGTTCGTAATGTATAATATACCGTGATTGCAATTGAAAAAAGCAACAATGTCCAGAAAGTGCATCGTGCATGTGAAAGTGTAAACGTTTTCAGCATATGTATACGCAATTACAGCATCATTTAATTTTCATGACTTTTAGGTGAATTGTTACATTTAACTTTAGTTTTTTTAATCATTAATTCTTTATTTGTCTAACTTATCAAAATTTTATTTAATTGGCATTGCATCGATTTTTTTGTGGTTAATAACTTTCCTTTTGAATCGGAGATAAGAGTTTGTAGTGAATTTACGGATGCACATGCGCTGTGTCAACAGGCTTCTTCGACACAAGCGCTTGCGGGCAAAACCGGCCACATTAGTGGTTACAGCTAGAACGTGGTGGAGGTAGGGAAGTGCCCAGACCTGTATACAAGATCGTGGTCCTATACACGGGCTTAAGGCGGGTTTACACCAAGCGAGCATTGTTTCCGAAGGCTCACAGACGGTTGCCAACATTCGCGAACAGGGGGACCCCGTTCACACTTTGAGCACGCCCGATTGAGCAAATGTTCTCGAACATTCGGCGAAGTTCCGACAGAAATGCGCAAACATGGCACCGGCGTTGTCAAACCTAGTTACTGCTCACACCGGACAAGCAACGAACACTGAATCCCTTTGATGATTCGTTGGTTTGCCGGCAAGTCGCGGAACGAGCTTGAATGTTCGCGAACATTCGAGAACAGCGTTCGCAAACGATGTTCGGTGCGGCCGAGTGTTACACCACCCGAGTATCTTGCTCGCGATTGTTCGCAGTGTTCGCAATGAATGCTCGCTTGGTGTAAACCCGCCTTTAGGTTACCTGGAGTGGGTAAAGTGGGCGGAGCATTGGGCGGGATCTGACCGAACTGGACGCGTGTCACTTAGAAAGCGTGTCGGTCTCTCGTGGAAAGGGGTATAGGTACTTGTTGAATGCACTGCAAAAAGTGGTTACTTCTGAGACGCTAAGACATGCTGGTTTTCGCACTTTGCTAATGGTAGTTATAGTCACAGCATTGACTAAAATTTGTGAAAGTGGAAAAAATTTTAGAATTCAGTTTCAATTTAAGAAATTAGTCTTTATCCAAATTGAACATGGATCGTGATCTGAAAAAACTAGCTGAAGCGCTTTTTGATATTGAAGCTCTAAAATTTGGAAATTTTGTTACAAAAGTCGGCTTACCGACGCCAGTTTATTTCGATTTACGAGTAATTATTTCACATCCAAAAATAATGGTAAGAAGTTTCAAATTATTATGCTAATGAACATAAGTAGACTGAATAATATAAAAATGTAACTTTGCAAATCAGAATCAACTATTTGAAATAAAATTATCTTA
>JAYRCB010000359.1:623887-752536 GCA_036026315.1 Trachelus stipa
ATACGAAAATCTCCATAAAATTAAATCAGTTAACTTTATAACATATCTTACATACACCATACAGAATACGTGCGTGCATGAAGCGATAAGATGAATTTAGAGAACAAGGCATAAGTTATCAACAAGTATAATATTAGCTTCGTAAGTCAAAATCATCTCGGAATTTTGGATTAGCTTTTTGACAATACCGACTTGCGAGTCACCCCATCGAGGGTAAGCTTTCCCCATAGCCATAGTCGTGCTCATAGAGTATTTGACTACGTGCTCTGGCAAACCGCTAGTGTATAATGCATCCACGCACACGTTTAAGGGCGCAGAGAGAGAGAGAGAGAGAGAGAGTGAGAGAGCCTATACACACGAATCGTCAGAGAGGCAGAGAGGGTGACAAAGTGTAGGGGAGAATGAGAGGGTTGATACGATATCTAGCGGATAGAGAAAGCGAGAGAGCAGAACCGAGGGTTTCAGAGGTTCGGAGGTTCACAGGGGGATGAGCGAATGGGAGAAGGGTGAACAGGGTAGAATTGCGAAATCGATAGTCAAATACGGCAGTTGAGATGTCACTAGAATTGGTAGCACTGACAGAGGGCGTGTCACCTCCAATTATGCACCTATACCTCAAGCACGTAGTTTCAACTACTAGATTGTGCATTGGGGAAGATAAGTTTCCTAGAGAAAATCAAAAATACAGATCCATCGACTTCTCTGGAAATTTGGTACGATTTTATTTCAGCCTGTGATTGCCAAGCCATTTGATCTCTTCGCGTTGAAATCCGTTAGTTTGCATGCAAATCGCAATGGGCAATCACACCGTACATAAGAGAGCAGTCTCATCTCACGTTGAAATTCGTGATGGTAGGAACAGTTAATGATGTGGTCACAGGAGTCAAGTCATTACAGTGCACTATCTTACGATCCTATCTGCTACTGCCGGCTCTTACGCTGAGCGATACCTACTCTGTTCCGCGTTCATTTAGATTATGTTAATCAGCTTCTTATTTTAATGCACAAGACCCACGAGTAATTGTGCTGCTTTTTAAACGCTCTTGACAAAGTCATCAATGGCTAACTGTAAGTTCTTGCGCACTGCTGATCATCTTGGAGTTGAGTTCTGTGATGAAAAGCAAAAGAGCAGCTCTTTAAGACAGATATTTGTTGATATTTATGAATTACGTGGGTATGACTGATAAGAGCCGGGTATAAAAATTCAACGAGAGCAATTTTGAACTTTACATTCGACTCAGTATTGAACGTTGCCTGAAATCATTGTGACTTGGTAAATACGTAGTTAACAAGAAGCATGCAAACAGAGCTTGGAAAAAGCTCCCTATTGAAATGCTTATGAAAGCATCGTTGAGGTACTCGGATCTCTCATAACTCATTACTCCACGTCAACAGCGAGTCCCTTATTTACGCAGAGGGCTAAATATCGAGTCAGCAGTCAATCCGCGAAAGCTCGTTCAGCCTCCGAGGAAAATTCTGGACCTGCTCAAGCTATTAAATTGTTACGGGCAAAAATAAGGGATCGAATTGAAAACTTATACTCGCTAGGAGACTACAGCACTCGATATGACCAAAGGTTCACGGTAATGTTTCACACAGATCGTTTACGCTGGGAAAATTCGAAACTTTCTTCTTTGAGTACTTCCTTAAGAGTTTCAAATCATTCATGGGAAAACTGACGAGCCGACTGATAAATTACAGTCCAACCCATATATTTCTTATGAGCTCGAAGAGCTTCTCCCACCGTGGTAGCCACGTGGCTCATGATGAATACTTATCGATATTCCACAAGCTTCATCCACAATGTCGTTGTAACTTTGGTAGGGAGTTCTCAACGTACTTACCACAGTCTAGAAAAAATATGCTTGTTAACCGGGGATAACATGGGCAAAGGTCGAACGAGGGGGAGTTAGTAGATGCTTTGGTCTTGAGTATCCGTATGTGTTAAGTGCCAACTCTAATGAACGACCATCACCTGGGTAGCTCTAACAATCGATCCAATCTAGCAGACCATTTTAGAGCTAATGCATTCTATTGGATCGAACGTGCATGTAATGGTATTGGGGAGTAGCTAATAATAATACTAATTTTTTTTTTATATAGAAAGAGCAGTTTAAAGGGACTTCAATAGAGTTGAAACAGACCCAAGAGAAATTCCTGAGAAAACCATTCGCTAACACAGTTAGTTTCTTAACCAATTTAGGCAGGAAGGATACAAGATTATCTTGGAGTCTAAAGCAGACTGCATAATTCGAGAGTGGTTAAATTGGCATTACTGGTAGCGGGGCTACTCATTACGCCGAGACATATCTCATGAATTAGTATAATCCCTGGCTAATCCTATTGCCTCAATTGTAACGCAATAATTACGCCAGCCACTCGCAGCTTTGTACAGCCTTGCGAGTGTCGTGCACCACGCGGATTTAGTCGAGAATATTTCTGTACCGATCTGTAATTGTCATTGTTAATTCAATGTTCTCGTTACACTGTAATTTTCATTGATCGAATGCCATGAGACAAAAGTATCGATGACACTGTGCCAGCAGGTTATCTGTATACAAATCGAGTCTGTCAAGTTCTTATTATCAGGAAAGTTTTCATGTTTATGGGTGGAAGAATTTATCAGATTCATAATCGGTTATCCTTAACGATTCAACTACCGCAAACAATGGACACTGGATTATCATTGTTGAAATTCTTCAGGAGGCTATTACGTCTTCGCGTATTTTCCTTTTCTAGAACTTTATTCACTTATTACAAGCCACCGGTAAAGATACGTTCGTAGCAACCCCTACTTCCACGGAATGGAACGTCCCGGCAGCGTCTAAGCGACGCAATCTTATCAAGAGGAATCGTGCTCTACATAATATAATTTAATAATCCTATAAATCGCGGCATGCTAACCCCGGGCCGGCGTATTTATTTAAATACTCGCCTAAGAGAATGGGTGGTGAAAATGAGAGTGGGGGTTTATAAATGTAATCCAGTTAGCTTGTGAGTGAAGGCGCCGCGGTCGATAAAACAGCTGCACGAAACCACTGCTCTCACGGCATCCACTTTATCGCCTAGTTCAACGCGTTCTACACAGTGCTTCGGATAATGATGATTTTTTTTTCGTCATTTTTTCGTACGAAACAGACGAGACTCTATCGATGACGGAAACGTCTACACGGTTTCTGCACGTTGGACGATAATGAAATTTTTTGTTTTTCAACTAGGAAATGTGAAGATCAACGCGAAGAGGTGGTGCCACAGTGACGTTGATAGTGATAAATGACACAAGAAAATAATATATGAAATATGGAAGTTCGGATGTCTCCATTTTCTAACATCTTATCACTGCTTGTACGGATATAATTCTCGGTTGGGACGTTCATGCAGGTGATGCTGTTTTGTGTGAGGAATAAGAAACAGCTCAGAAGAAGGAAGTGGATAGGGAGTTGCAAGTTGTAATTAATGAAGGGGCACAAATCGAGAGGGTGTGTGTTGATGACATCTTGATAATATTCTCTGTATGAATAATACAATAATATGCTAAAATGAATTTGAGATAAGCATAACGTACGTGTCACATGTGGCCATACGAAGTTAATTTGAAGTAATTGAATAAAAAAATAAAATATTAAAGTACAAAAATTTTAAGGCATTTAAAATTTGAAAATTTTTCGAGTAAAATTTATCGACCAACATAATTATTGTCTTATGGTGTTTTCATTTAATACATAGAATCCATATCTATTCGATCAACTTTAAATGAACTGTCAAAATGTACATACGGAGTATGTTGCTCTAGAAAATTAAATTGCCTCCGTACATGCGTAACAAATTTCTTCGTAATATGTTAAGGAACGCATGTGCAATCGTGACAAACCAGCTGGAAAACAGCTGGAGAACGTTTGTATGTAATCCTACTTTTCAAAGTACTCTCATAGGTACCACAAGGTTACATGAGCGAGTGAGGATTTCGTGAAGCTGTAGACGGTAAAACAATCGCAAGGCAAGCCAGCGAAGGTTAATAAAAGTTTACCAATTCGAACAAAATGGTTCTCTGGCGTGCTACATAATACCTGCCCAACTTTTCGAACGTTCTTTACCGTAGTTTGTAAAAGAAGGTTAAGACTTCCTCGAACATCGAGAAAAAGCGCCTAACACCAATGACGTTAAATCCGAACAATTCCTTGGCCAATTTCTTCTATTTATCCAAATAAAAAATTATCTCACCTCGACATATGGTATATCTTTCGAAAATCACAACTATTGCTCATAATAACTTATCACCTTATAATTAAATCTTTTTTCCACTTTCCATCACGAGATCAACACTTATTTATTTGCCACACCTAATATTTCACATAACCACATAACCTATGAACCACTTGGTAAGAATTTGTCTCTTCTCAAGAACGATCGATACGCATTTTTTATGCGATTTAATCGGTATGCCACGTACCAACCTACGGTAAGGAAAAGTTACCAAAGGTTGGAGAGAAGGTTCTACTAGTTTTTCCAAGTATCGTGGAATACGAGAATTCCGCAAAGCTTGAAAATGGCGTATTAATGAAAACGAATGGGTAAGATCGACACTGTATCAGGGAACACGCGGCACTACGTGTAACGCGATAAACATACACCGTAAGTTACGCTCATAGACGTCTCGCACGCGACCAAACTACCCAACCCATTTCCGACTTGCCATACACATTTTTTTCCAAGTGAAATCAAGCTATTCCTGAATATGAAATACTAATCTAATTTGAACGCATAAGCATTTTGAATGAAAGATCATTCAAGGGTTCCTTTTACCCGTTTGATTATATACTTCCTCGTTACGCAACGCGTTTAAGCCTACGTTAATATTTACCCTAAATATACTGGATATCAGATATTTAATATATATATATATATATATAATGTTGCTGCGTCTAGTATATAAATCTATATGTGTAAGCATATATATATTTGAGCGCAAATCGCGTAAGTCAAATAGAGGGCTGGCACACAACTCTGCTGGACGTAGATGGATATAATTACACAGTTGGAGTTAATAATCTGTAATTAAATTAAAATATCCCCCGGGACCGCCCCGAGCGAGAGTACCGTAGCTACGCGTGGACATGGCTGGTCGTAACGTTGGCTTGGAAAGGCTCAGTATTAGTGTGTGGTCATCATCAAAGGTGTAAGGTACGAATACTGGTATGACGGTGGAATCATTGCTTAAAGGATTACAGTGTATCTATGAGACGGTACTTCCGGTTCGTTCTCTCAATATTTCACAATTCGAGACAGCTATTTCTTCTCGGCAACTTTTTACCCTCCGCCCTGTTATACGTACGCTCGAGCTGACCAATAAAATGTTAAATAATTAATATCCGATACAATCAGCGAAGTGTCTGGCCATAGGGCAAAGCATGTGGCTTGGCTGTGCTACACTGGCTATACCTACTGGGCGTATATAGGTATACTCATACCTGGCATATTTTGGCCTCCTGGTAATACCAGCAATTTAGGATCACGCGACTGATCGCCAATTTTATGGAGAAGGTATGCAATTATCGCACGCGCTCTTATTAATTTTATGTTAGCCGAAATATGCAAAAAGAAATGAAAAGTTTGGGATAGATGGATACGCGGTAACAATGAGGTAACTTTGCCTCGGGCTTTAAACTCAATCTCGTGTGCTCGATCTAGATCAAATTTCGGATAAAGTCGTTGGGCGGGATCGCTTTGAGTCTAATAACTCAATTGCTCATACTTCGTAATGTATAGTGCGTTAAAAGTAGCAATGGAAACAATAGATGGATCGTATTTGTGATAGATTTGAAAATAAGATTTAAATTTTTAGAAGTTGGATACGATTATACTATATAGTATAATATAAAAAAGGGTTGATTAGAAAATGACTTAATGTTGTTTCATTAATTTTAATTATACATTTTGTCAAGTTCGTAGCGGTAAACAAGTGTGTCGCTGCATTCCGCGTCAAGGATCAGATTAATTGCAAAGCATGAGCGTGCATTAGAAAGCATTTCATCGCAAAAGTATAGCGATAAAGATGATTTATTGCAAGAAGGAAACTGGCAATCGGTCACGCTAAAAAAAAATTTAATATTCCGCAAACGGTAGCCGACATTGAATAGAGTCAGCGGAAACTTGTGAGTATGGTAAATTTTAAAAGTGAAGTCTCTTTCCAATCCTTGTATTATATACGAAACATATGATGCGGCTGAGAAAATTGACCCCGGCATATAACCCGAAATAAAATGTTGGACGGATTTACGGTTTTAAACCGAAGCTAAAAATGGTAGTTCTATCTGTGGATATTGGTGGAACGAGGTTGGATAACCTCAGGCATCAATGTTAATCACCGAGGATTTATATTCGTAGAATTTTAGATTCTTCCTATCGGATGTTATTCCAGTGTAAAATTGTTATAGAAATTTTTTATTTGAAATTTTATTATTTACGACTTAACCATTTGGGCAACTCCTATTCAGGATTGTTGTGCTAAATAAACTGATGTAGTTTTGCTCGTGTGATATGTCCGACGTGGGAGAATAAAAATAGTGTCGACCGTAACAAAGTGATTATTTAAATGAACTGAGAATATATAACTTGTTAGCTCGATTCGGATTTCTTTATATCGTGAAGTTATCCAGGGTTACGAGCCGAACTGGTACTCTATTTCAATGTTACGTATTTAAATGGTCGCCAGTAAATAATGGGCTTAGCCCACGTAAACATACGCTTGTATTAGCATGTGGGGTCTTTTCGAATTGAGAGAATCGAACTTGCAACTTAAAATTATTATCGCGAGACATAATATTTTTTTTAGCAAAGTATATATTCTGCAGAAAAAAGTTAACACATTCGTTCGTCTGTCTTTGGTATCCTAACATAATTTTATATTATACTACCGGTTTAAATTCACGATAGTGATTTAGATATACATCCAGGACTTAGAACTTTAGCATATTTACTAACCTGAACTCATTTCAGACTGTCATGCGTCATGCGGAATTCAGGAGTACCAACGAAAATCTTTCGTATCCGCAAACGCAAGTGACACGGACGACGGTATCAAGGGTGCCTTAACTGCAGATTGTCACGCACGCCAATTTACCACGTGAACTTGCTATCTGAATAATCCTTCATCGATATTTATTATTTTTCTTTCATACACATTCCAGGTACCCAGAGATGTGCTTCAACTTTATATTACAAATTCAAATTGAACTGAAAGGATTAATTAAGGTGTGGCATAAATTGTTATCAACGTCCGTGAGTAATCACTGAGATAGGTATTGAAGAATTATGGAATTCAATGTTTATCCAGTATATACTCGTATTATTTATACCTTTTTTTATTACGCCTCCTGAATTTCAGTCAAGTCAACTTCGATCCAGTGATTTATTCGAGTTTACAACGCTGCCGTTTCAATTAGTAAATGTTTGGGTTCTTGGGACCTTTTTCGTTCGGCTGTCCACTATAATTTAATAAGAGGAAACGAATGGCACAAACAGGAGGCCGATATATCAATCCGTATAGGAGATACTGCGTGTTCTGCCTCAGACAGCTGCGACTGCCTTTGGGTTAATCCGTGTAAATGATACTTATTTACAAGATACCAATCGATTTACCATCACAGTTTTATTTTTTTCCTGTAAGCTGTTATATAAATTTCACAAAATTATGTTTATTCGTATTTTCACTATATACTGGCGTCTGCGGTATACGAAATTCTCTTCCACTGTTAAACGATACCAATTAATGAAGATAATTAACCATTCATAATATACGGCTACGGTTAACCAGCAACTCTAATCAAAAGTCACGATAAACTAATTCCGTATTTAAAAGTTTGTGCATACCGTACAATTATCCAGGGGATATTTATAAGTGCGGAGAGAAGACTAAAAAAGCCAAACCGGTAACACAATCCTGACAAATTGGAAGACTTAAGAATATATGAGACAGCCGAAATTGTGTCGCCAAGGGATGTTCCAGATGTGGTTAAAAGTCTTAAGGATGTTATCAATAAGGCAAAATGTTTCATCAGAGATCGATACCATTTGCAATGCTAGAATTGTATCGTTAAAAAAAATTAGTTCCAAATTAATTTTACGTACCTTGATTATACTGCAACTTCGGATAACTAATCGTCATAAATTATTAAGAGTACTTCATATTCATATGTACGTCCTTGACCCTTTTACTCCATATGTCCCGGAAGTTGAGTATGTACTTGCTTCGATGGCAGCTTGTTGTACGTATGTCAAGCCGTGAACTAAGATTAAATAAAATGAGTGCACTAAATTGGGCACTTGTTACCTAAAAGTGTCGATGGCCCTGGGTAATGTGTTGCAAATTAAGATGCGTGTTGATCGTGATAACTCATTGGGCCGCACCCTGACCCACGCATCCCACGCGTCTAACCCACACGCAAGAGTGCAAGAATGCGTTTTTTGTCAAGTATCTACTTTATAGGAAAAACTCTGGCAAAGCCTATAAAACACGAAGACAGAGTCACAGCGAATGTCGAATTAATGGAATGATATAAATTATATTCTTGAAATCTGTCATGAATTAAGATTTTCTCTATCTTGTTAAAGTGGAGATACAAGACGACGTTGATTCCTGAGATTTTCCTGTCTCTCTGTGAAATGTGAATCGGAATTGTTGGACCGTAGGATGGGTCACGTATGAGGGTGGTAATGAATGCGATGAGGAATGTGGGAATACCGGGAATGTTGATAATCAAGCGTGGTCGACAGTCTCGCTGTATAGTAGATATTCAAAGCCATTTCCACCGTAAGGGTACCTGGCAAACAAGCGACGTAATTGAGACAATGCAGTGTCGCTGGTCTAGTTAACAAGACGGCAACATTTTATTGCTGATTTTGCCAACTCGTCTCTAACGTTCGTTCGTTAACTTGAATTTCCAACGTTGATTGGTTTTGTTAGCGGCTTCGGTGACTACGCGGGTTATCTTTAATACGAAAACCAATTACCTCCTACGATTCATATATATACATATATGCTACAGGTATATGCGGATACGCATAAGAGAATCGTGCTGCCGCAAGCACAGCCTGTATATTCCCACACGTTCCCACCGTACTTTTAGTAATCTTACGTAATTTACTGTACCCTCGTCTTTTTACCTTTAGAATGCACGATGGCTTTCTTCGCAGAGCGAAGCTATGCGATTTCATTCAGACTGTGTATAGAAGGTAATCACCGTATCTGTATGCTTACATTAAGAAAGATTGAATTACTTATTATTGTTATGACTCAAGAATGTCTCTCTCTGTCATCTTGAAATGAATTGGAATTACATATGAAAGCCTACGAGTGGGTTCTTATTGAGTTTCTATAGAGACATCTTAAATTAAAATTATTCGTTGTGTAATAAACTTTATGGGTGAATAGTGTACGTCAGAATAAGTGGCTATTGACGATTGGCTTGTATAGTACGAAAGACCTGTAACGTGGTACTTAGTCAAACTAACGTTGCTTACTCGCCGTAAACTCAGATGAAGAACTTTCGCCTTTCATTAGGTTAAGAAGGGTACATGCCTCTCCCATTCCTATTCTGCAGGCTTTGCGCGAAATGGTTCTTTCCATTCTATACGGCTCACCCTTTACTTTGCTTTTACGCAATTCCCTTAACGCCTCGCTTTAAATTTCCATCGCTGATTTAAGAGTCCGCGCTTAGCGTTACGCAAAGTTTCCCTTGACTCTCAAACTTTTATTAAGAGTCCCGCGACAACGAGTTGAAAAAACTTGAGTACTTTCTTTTTTTTACACTTAACGTTGCACACGACTTGCTTGGATTCTGATCGAGAAGGATTTTTTTTGGCTTTATTTTTCATCCCCTTCTTAGACTGCGACGAAGTAGTTGAACGACGTAGCTGTCAATTGGTATACCTTAGTCTACTTGTCTTTTGAAAAAGCTAAGGTATATTAGGAGTAATCATCTTGGACCCCTTTTATAAAGTTCTATTAAAATCTCGAGTCCGTGCGATCGATGTAGTATGGAGAAGATTCGCTTTTGTTCCGAACCGATAGTCATAAATCTTTTTGAGTCTCGCCCCAATGGAGCCGGGGTGATCACGTATTTTTTGGAATTTATTCCCGATAACGAGCTGTCCCTTCCCTTGCTCCTTTTTTTTTAATCAAAGTAATTCGATAATTTATTTTATCCCCGGGGTCACCCTTTGGAAAGAAATAAGAAAACTTTACAATTTACGGATTCGTTATTTGAGATGGTCGTTACGCACTTACCTTAGTTGACGCTTCTTACGTCCGATCGATACGACACCCGCTCCACCATTTTCTCCCGTTATTAGTAGATGTTGGATCTGAAAAGGAAGAAAACGATATTTTTTTTTATTCGACAATTTATGTGCAGTTTGTACACGTGTACGTGATAGATAGATTCGAAATAAAAACTTTTTCAAGAAAATTCAATTTCATTCTTGATGTCGATTGTACTGAGTAGAATAGAAGAGTCCACAGAAGATTGGAAGTAACAATAAATAATACTGTAAAGCAAATCTCTCTGAGCTTTCAAGATAAACAGTAAATAAAGTCCGAAACGCTTCACGTGTTCCGATAAGAAACTGGCTAGTTCAAAGCGAGAAGTCGATATTGATAAAAGGGTTGGCTTTTCACTGACATCTTTTCATTCAGGTCGAAAGGTGAACGACAGATCCATAATGGATACCGTGCGACTGAATGTAGTGTCTCTAGAAGTTTACGACAAACGAGAAGGAAGCGTCAGTTGAAAACACCTTAAAATTCATAGCGCCTCACGTCAGTTCTCACAGCCCTTACACTATTTTCCCCGCCGCTCTCCTTTCTCTCTTAACTTTCGTTTTACAACATGATCATGGCGTGCTTCGATAAATATGCGCCATTTTTATCTCATAAATGTAAATGAGCTGCTAGCACGACTTGGTCGCCGTCGTGCAGCGTTGCCCGATGAATTATTAAGTCACTTCCTTCCTCACAATAACGAAATAGACAGACACTCATATATATATATATGTATAACGTTAAATTCCAGAACCAAATAAATGGGAAGATATCGCGACAAAGGCAACCTAGAAGTACAATTAGTTTTAACTCTACCAATAGTAGTATAAAGTAAAGACAGCAAGGTAACGTACCTTGAATTAGATTTGTCTGATTTAAGAATATTATTTAGAGTCAAGCTCTACTTACATCTGAAGTAATATTTAAAGAAAGATATTATATATATGATTGAAAGGATATTCCCAGTATACTTATATGATTGCTAGTAAAAAGCAAAATCTTGTTATAGAATTAGACATGTTTCTGAAAAAATTGTTGGACTGGTATACAAGAAATGAAACGACACTACGGAAGGATATTATTGAATGAAACGAGAAAATCTTGATAGATTTTAATTGCGAAAATGCCGCACGATATTCGCACTGGTATTGCAACTTAAATGAAACGCTTTTCATGAAATTACCATGGAGAATCGTAGCGAACGGGCTCGCGCCAATGTAGGGAATGAAAATTTCCGGTCGTTTCATTAGCAATGCCAGGAGAACCAGATTGTCCACGGAGCCAAAATAATCCGAGGTTAATGTACCTAATTAAAACTAGGAGTTATATTACCGATAGGGCAGGTACGATTTCCTTCGCCTCCATGATAGTATTTGTATCGCGGGCGCGTGACTCTTGGGGATCACGTAGTCGCATCGTGGAACCAACTAAATCACTAGGGAAAACGTGCTTGCCGGAATCACAGGACGCTCGTGGTTCTCACCGAGATAGCTTCTACTTTACGTTCGAACTTTCGGATTCGACGTACCAAACTGAGGCAAAAGTTCTTCTCTGACTTCTTCAAGCTTTACGTTACGTTCTGCTTTCGGCATCAAATTCGAATTTCCGATTAACCTTTCAACGAACTCCTTGGGGTTTGGCATATTAAGGATTCTTACTGCTATTTATTACTTGGAACGCTGATTAAACGATATTTTGATATTGACATGGTCTAAAGTTATATCCTGTTTGTGAGAGATTATACTTTCGTTAAAAATTTCCCTTTAGTTTTTCCAATTCGTTTATTATTCATTTATCGTGGTCACAAAAAAACAGACCGCAGGCACAAAGTGCTAAAGGTCGTTGGATCTGGGAGTGAATTTTTTTGTCAATAAATATTAACACTCGCTTGATGGTGTGAATTCTCATATGACAACAGAAAGCAATACAGTGTTATGAATTAAACAATCCAGCCATATTCCTGAATCTAATTTTTATATTACCAAATTCTGTAATATCTTGTGGAGCTCTTTAATAAAATATTGAAATCCATTTGTACTATCCCGCATGAGAGAAAATTGTTGCATTATTACCGAGACAAATAACAAAATATCAAATACGTATTTTCGAAGTGCACATTTTCCAGAATTTCAATCGATAGTAAATCAAAGAAGTAGCTTCGTAATTCTCAAGCATACAATGTAACGTTCAGGGTTCAGTTCGGGCGATAAGGCTCCTCGCGATTTTGGTCCCGAGCCATATTCGCAACAAGACCCGTTGCAATACGTTTTATCGTCTCCTGCAAATCACAATAAAATAATATCAGTTAATATTCGAAAGGGAATAGCAGCCCATGTGTCGTACGAATAAACTGCCAACTATGGCGCCGTATGCGTCTAATGTACTGTAGTCTAATGTAGTCTACTTGTACAGTGCAAATACATTGGAAATAAATACATACATAAAAACCCTCAATATTTCCTATAACACTATTTAAACATATTGTTGTAAGGAAATTATTAAAAGCTGTCTGTTTATACCATGACCATTCCCGACAGGCAGTAAACGGATAAACTCGCAACGAAGCATAACAATTTACTAATAAAACGAAGGGACTTAGGATAATAAAGAGTGAATGGAGCATTCGCATATCTACCCCCCAGAGTGAATTTCCAAAGGGATGGTCATGGTTGTTCCAGTGGGTTTTACCTGTCGCGTCTTTAGCTGGTACGACGACGGGACAATGACAATTAGATATGGCACGTTATGCAAAATACGTAGCGTGAAATCTCTTTTCTTTATTTGGATGCATACATAAATATTAGATTGGGTCGTATAATACAATGGGTTCGCAGCGTGAGGCTTAACTTTAGTGAGAAAAGTGGTAAGTGCTAGTACAGTACTAGTAGATCTACGACAAACCGTAGGAAAGTGGTTATAACCCAACGATGTCGGAGACAAGTCGATACAATATCCTGGATCTTAGTTCACAGCTAGTCGGTAACGAGTCTACTTAACAAACGGAAAAAGAAATAGAAACGAGAAAAATAGTGCGGATATGTCGAGTAAATTAATGTGTATAAACATGGCGGATAGGCGAGAATTGTGTGGGAGGTAACAGCTGGGTCGGAATTCAGCTTCCTATGTTTTACCAACCAAGCAGCTGCCACCCAGAAAATACATTGCGGCGTAAATATTACATGTCACAGAACGCTACTGCTAATGTATATGCTTGATTATAATATACGTGTGCCAAATGAGATATTCAGTTTCGTGAGCGAATTGAGATTCTGCAGACAATTTTCTACGTCTTACTTCTTGGGATAAGCATTCTGATTTTACGAGGATGATTGCCAATACGATAGTAAATGGCATCAAATTAAAGTAGTACGGAGATACGAGACATGTAAAGATAGCACTTGGTATGGGTATCTGAAGAATAAAGATAGTACTTGCATAAAAGTCTATTCGCTCAGGAAAGAATAAAATCCATGAAAACTATCCCGAAGAATAAATATTTCGTAGCGTAAAGCTGTTTTCTTCAATGTAGATAATAAAGCTTCACGGATTTTTAAAGTTGTAATAGTCAAATTTTTAATGAAGTTTTATTCTTTCTTTAACTTGTGTAATCTTTATGTGACCAACGACTTGATACAATGTACATCAATTGCTTTTTCATCGAGATTAACCTTTGACCTTACATGACAATTCTGTTTAAGAGCGTGGTGGAATTTGCGTAATAAACATGGAACACTTCACGACAAAAGATTCATTCTCAGAGAAACCGGTTCGTCCGGCCCATAGAACAACATCTACTTCTTACAGTCCAAAGCTTAATTATCCATTTAAAATTCATTAACTTTTCTCAGTATTCTCAAAGGTGGAAAGTTCAATGAGTCTATCAGACGCAAGAAGTAACGGTTGAAGTGGGCGATATATTGGTATGGTCCATAGGTACTGTACTTAGAGTACTGATCATTTAATGAACTTTGACAATGCCTCCGCTTCCATAGCCGGATGCAAGAATAGGTTGCGTACCATAAAGATTTCCGGCCCTAAGTCCCACTCCAAGTCCGTAGCCTAGAGGTATACCACTAAGCAAGCCAACGTTGACACCAGCAGTGTTGATAATGTTGGAAGACGTCAGTGTAGGTCCAGTAATGACAGATTGTCTCAACAATGGAGAACCAGTAGCGAGCAAGGCCTGTGTAAAATAATTTAAGTTGAAAAAAATACATTCAGCAACTCAACTATGCTTGCTACAATATATTCCTTACTTGTTGATGAATTAAAGGTGCACCTGCGCCAACCACTGCAGTGTGTCCACCTGTGGTGATAATAGATGGCCGAGTAGCAACGAGTTGCTGAGGAGAAACTACAGCAGATCGTAGAACCTGACCAGGTGCACCAACTGCAGCCTTTACGGTAATTGCAGGATCTTTCTGCACAACAGCGTTGAATCCATTGATGGGATCAGCAGCGTAGGAGACTATACGTCGAGAACCATCAGGTTCCACTAGACTGTAACTACCCTGGACCACGTCACCGTTCCTGGTTTCTTCCTGAGCTTTGTTGTCGCCTAAGAGTTTTAGTAATTCTGATTAATGCTCATTTTCTAAAAGCAAATTTTATAATGCCGGCATAGTACGTGGGTTTTGCAAGTTTCTATCTACTTATGAAAATCTTGTAATGCAGCAGGATACGAGAAGGTGGCAAGTTTGCTAAGTAGCGAATACCCAGATTTTATATTCAACACTGCTCGGAAACTGCACTTTGTGTATCTATGAGTACTTTATCTCAGAAAACTAGCTTGTTTTACTGTTATATATACGTAAACTTTGTTGATATTACTCTGCGCTAAATCGGCTTTGTCTACTTGCGCATCCGACAGAATAAACAATTTTCTATAAAGGAATACCGAGAATACGAATATCATTGTTCTGAAAACGTATACCAGTGGTTGAGAATTCTGTCGATACCTATAATGCCAAACATACCAGTAAGTCCATCGGCCACGCTGTAACTGAAGCTGTACTGAGGATTTGGATCGTAGTTCTCGGTTCTGATAACAGTTGGTTGACCAACTGCAACTGTCGCAGCTGTTGGTCCACCGACTAAGCCGCCACCGACGATTCCAGCTCGGACCACAGCCAGAAGGCCAGCCAAAATGAATAACTGTAACCCAGAATAAATGTTATGTTTATGAGACATATGATAATTTGCAAATTAAATAAGTCGCTAATAATAATCTTATTAATACAAATTAATTGATTTCCTAATTACTTTGCATGTCATATTGATCTCGACTGTTTTTCGATGTCCTTATGATGACTGTACTCTGACTCTGTGGAACTGGAGCTTTTATACTAATCCATACGGCTGGCTCCGCCCTCTAGTTCATTCGCATTGATATTACTGACAGTTATATGAAGGTAGACAAAAAATTATGTATAATACAATATAGGTTTATAGGTGGAACTGTACCGTTCTGTGCGAATCATATGTAAAGTGATTTACGAAAGTATACAGATGAGCGTGATTCGAAGGGTGAAGGGTTTGAAAAAAATAATTGTCATGAATTCAAAAGCGATACAGGCGAAATGGTGACAAGGAAGGAATCTGAAAGAAATTCGATTGGGTTGTGAAAGAAAGGGAAAGGCAACGGGAAAAGGAAATCGGTGCTATTTCACTTGGTCCCTTTTCTAACTTTACCCTACTAGGGGTTGCTAGATTTATCTTCTCTTAAACATGAAATCTATCACGGCGACCCCATTCTTCAGTGGTACGCGCTGCGAAGATCGGTCGCTCATTTGGCCACACAGAGTACCTATGGGACCGGATTGATTTAGCTGATAGAGAAAATGTATCCTGGGCTAAAATTCCTTTGTTATACGGACAAATAAAAACTATACTGAAAATTTAACACCATTCAAATTTACGTATCCTTCAGGCTCAAGATGGACGTGTTGATTTTGCGATTCACGGTTGAAATAGAATTTTCCTAAATTTTATATAACTTGGTTAAAGTTTAAATGAAGAATTAGTATGCCAAATTTATTATTTATTTTTATTTAGTATGCCAAAATTGAAGTTTTCTAACGTGTCTCGTGTCAGGGCAACAATGAATCATTATTCAATTTTACACGGCTACGGTAGTTCTAAGATAAAAGCAAGTAAATGGAAAAATAGCGGCACGTGGATTCTGCGAAAGGTGGGCACGTAATGCAAATTTAATTTCCACTCCCCGCATTATCAGCTTCATTTCCTCCTCCGTAAGAGGAATCGATGGTAACTGCTTTAGAGTCGTTGGAAATCCCGAAACGACTCCCGTTTGCTTTGATTCAACCGGAAATTACGCGGCATTTATTGCTGATTATATCGCTCCAGCACTTCGCGCTTTCGCCGATTGCTTTTCAATAAGAACTGACAGTACAATTCGTAAAACGAAATAACTCTCAGTAAATATAGACTGTAAGACGTAGGACCGCTATAGAACCGTATTGAGTATGATATTAAACTCTCAAATTGATTAAATCATACTCAATATTTCATTGTAAAGCACTGATGGACAAAAATCCAAAAATTTCTTTTTATACAATAATGTTTTATTTTTTATATCAATTGACATATTTTCATTATCGTACATGCATACGTATATGACAAATCCATAAGTCTGATAGTTGCATCAGAACGAGTAACAAAATCCTGGCTATAACCCAGATACAATTTAAAAGGAAACGTGTAACTAATCCATGCGGAGCGGGTCATTCGCGGATTAGGCAATACCTACTGATGTAAAATAATAATTGGCGTCGTTGCGAAATTGAGTAATAGAATCTGCCAATGGAAACTAAGGGTCGTGGCACAAGCGATAGGCAAGTTCTACATATGAGTTGGTTCATATAGGTCAAGTAACTCAAGTAGTAACCCAAGGAGCTACACAATATAGAGCCGGTGCACTCTATCGGAGTAATTCTACTCCGCTAGATGTACATTGTACAGTGTACAGTGTCTGAGTATTTTTTGCGTATGGTTTACTGTACCTAATGTTCTCGATGATCCTGGCCATGGAGGTGGCACTGGATCCACATAAAAGCATTGGCAAAAGTCATTTGCAAGTATCTTTGTAAGTCACCTCAGAGTACAGCAAACCGTAAAGTTTCGTCATTTTGAAAGATACAATAACCATTTCTCATTTTCGGTGGTCATTAGCCTAGTGATTTTAACGTTTGAATTACTTTTGGAAAGTTCTGTCCAAGATTTCGTTCTACTGGAAGATATCCTCTGAGATGGAAATTTGGTATCTTCAGGTAGTTACGAATGAGTTTTGGTATCTCTTTTGGTATCATATTTTTCCGAGTTATCGTATATATAAATAAAAGTGGTTTTAAATTTAAAGAAACAAGATCGAACTACTTTTCATCTCGTAATAATTATACTCTTGTCAAAATTTTCAAAAATTCATTGTGGACACGAAAGGTCCACACCTTGTGCCGAAAACTCGAATAACGTAATAACGTGAAAACATACTTTGGCGACCCAATTTTTGGAGAGTCAAGAAAACATTCGTGAAACCTAGCTTCGACTAAAATGAAATCAAAACAAAACCCAAAAGAGTTCAGCCCGCACGAAATTGAGGTTTTCGAACAGAGCAGAGTTATTTCCCCGAGGAATAACGTTATAGAAGGTATATTCCTTTCTAAGTTATATATATATTTATACCATCGTACAATTGTAAAACCACATATAAAAGTAAAAATTGTCGAAAATTGATACCTCTTTATATCGTGACCATACAGTATAGATTCGTAAACTACACGAAGCCAATAGATATCTGCCAAACAATTATCCAGACTTTTATCCCGGATAAATCTTTGATTCGCTCCTGGGTCGTTATAGGAACAAAAAAAGAAATAAAAGAAGAACGAAGAAGTTCAGCCGGGCTCAGACTGCCTATTATTGTAGTTGAAATCGTAGACGGAGAAAGGTATCGAAGCGACCGTTGAGTTCTGGTATCGACGCGACGTGTCCTGCAGCAAGGACGCCTGGCGTCTGCATCGTACAGGATTTATTTGCCGGATTACATCGACCTGACAAGCGAAAACAAAATAGAAGACTATCTGGGGTTCCCTGTCCATTCTATTTGTTGAGCTTTCATCCATCGCCGCTGAAGCAGATTGATAGAAATGGATTGTGGAATTCTGTTGCGGACTGTTAAACTAGATAACAAACCTATTCTCAGAAAGAAGGAATAGCCTGAACCGAATATAAAGCTTGTACCTAATGAGGAAGCTTAAAAATAAAAATTACCCACATAAATTACCGAATAAAGAACCAAGAAGGATCAATTGAAAATGTCATAAATTTCAGTAAACGAGTACACTATTACATAACCTGAAAGACTATTTAAAGAAGTTTGCCAAAGGTGAGGATATCTATGAAACCGCACCACCTACGTTATTCAAAAGTTTCTGCAGCCACGAATGAGGCTACTGAGCAAACTTTCGCTATGGCAATTTTGCTTACTGGATCCCCTTGCCAAAATCGAAACTATAGCAGCATCGCATCCACGTGATAGCTATACAGATCTGTAGATGCAGGCAGATAAGATAGCGTAGCTGTTGCGTTTCCGGGAATACCCAATCCACAGGAGCATCTAGAAAACGACTCTTCATTTCGACCCGATATAAGCGTCAGTCCTACGTGGCCCCATATGTGTTTCGATTCCCCATACGCATTTTCTTCATCGACCCCTACGGTGGAATATACGAGAAATACAAAGAGACTACGTTGCGTCGCGATCCATCAATATAGACAACCCCATACCGAAACACAATACAGCAATCATGTGCAGATCATATTTTATATATCTATATAAGAGGCGCATAGGTACACAGAATACAAGGCGTATTCATCGGGCGAAAAAATTCAAGATTCCACCTTCTATAGAATAAGGAACCTGCTGTATAGCTATGCGTCTATAGATAGGGGAATACCCTGCTTAGCGTCTTGGCGAAATAATTGCTTTTTCTTGTGGTGTTGATTGCTTACGCGCTATAAGGAGCTCGGGGCATAGTTTTCGCGTTAGCACGAGTAATCCATCATCCCTAGTATTGTTATGGGTTAGTTTCATTAATGTCCAATTCACATGTTCTAGCGCACCGTGCATCTCACGGCGAATGAGAAAGTTGAATTAAAGTAACAACGAAATTTTTTTTCTGGTCGACATTGCCGTATTGATTATTATTTCGACTACGGACTCTATTCTGTATATACATATCATATAGTTATAGGTACGTATCTCATCCCTCGAGACGATAGTGTAAGGAGAACCCGAGAAAGGGAGAAGGCTGAGGGTAGGGACAGAAAGCAAGATGGCGCAGGGATGAAACGAGAACGAAAGGGAAGACATAGACGTGAAATACATCGAGGAAAGAACTTGGAAAAGCATAGGATCTTTTTGAGTGGTGCGATTTGTATTCAACGTGTTACTACCTCGTATCGTATCCTTCGATATCTCCAAAAAAAAAAAACTGCACACCCGATCGTGTCATCCCTTCGAAATGCCATTTTGCTTGGTCTCAGCTTTTGGAACTCAGCTTGCTCAGCAGTTTTACGAATTTTCCCAAAACATTTAAACAATTAAGAGTTCCCCTTGTCCGATCACTATTCATATGATACAGATCCACAATTACGCAATTCAATAACCAAACTAAAATAAGACCTAGAAACGACGATCGAATATAGTTAAATTAACAATTTTATCCAACGTCTTGTCTTTCCATTGGAGTTCGCGGGTTATTTTTTTAACGACAACCTATAACGTCCAACACATGATACATACTCTGGCTGACAGAGTTGTTTGGAGATGTTGCTAGAACAAGTGGACCGGGGCTGCAGCCTCTCTCTACTATCCCAAGTTCCATTGGGAGAAACGCACGTATTTTTTCATTTCCTTGGGCGAAACATTTCTTCCGCGAGGGCCCCCAGCGCATAACTCGTTATGCCATCCGCACGTTCCCCACGCAGACAGTATCCTAGGGGGTGCACTCAGACTCAGACTCAGACTCAGACTTTGCGAGAGGCAGCCGCTTCGTTCCCAAGTTGCGACTCAAAAAACTCTAGCTTGGATCGCACGCACGCGCGCATTTTCTTTTCGCCTCGGGCGCGCCAAGCAATCTACCGCGGAGATGTGTTCTTCGACACGACTCGATTCCACGCGCTGACATAGCTCCGTTCACGGAAACATAAGCCCGGATGTTTGCCTGCTGAACTAGGAGGCCGGAAAACGATTCAGGAGAATTCGAAATTCAATCGTTTGAACGAAAACCCAAACTGCAAAGAGGATGAAGTTTACTTGTTTCCTCTTGCGTTTTCTTGGAGAAGATTTCACCAAACCTTCCTGAAGTCTTATGTAAATTTATCTGCGGAAACGTTGCCCTGCCGATTGGTATGCATGTATGTGTATATATATTGTATATATGTATGTACATAACCAAACTACGTCTTCCATATTAAACTCTTAATCTAACAATTTATTTCAAATGAATCTTTGGTTACTGGGTAAGAGTTTAATATGGAAGACATCGTTAGGTATCAGTTCAATTTCCAAATACCATTTTCTTCCTCTCCTATGAACCCTGGTATTAATTTGCCTGCTAAAAGACAGGAAATGACTTTCGTCTGATCAATCCGTACAAATTGGCTTTTATCTTGCAATTCAAATTAATGAATTTATGCTTTGGGTGTAATCATCATTTGAACGGGTGGCGGTATCGTCGCATTACCATGCTCAGCACGATTCGACCAAATACCAAAATCAACCCCTGCACACCCTCGTTTCACTCCGAGCAGTTAGGTGGCCGCCACTCGCATCTGCAATACAGAACGCTGGGTTACAATTATAGCGAGAATAGAAATTCCCAACAAGGAGCGGACATTTTGATAATACAATCCGCAATAATAATACACGTTTCTATTACGATAGAGGCGTGATAGCCATCGAGGACACCGTTTTAAAAAGTTTAACGAAAATTAACAGAATATTAAAGTAAGATCATTATCAGCACACGTTAGTCCTTCCATATAATAATTTTTATTCTTCGGTTTTTAATTCACTGCAGTTTATGTCTGGTCTCGTTGCATCGATAGACAGACTATCTGTCTACATCTGTCGATCTTATCCAGCTATTGTCTCCTAATTGATCATCTTCAGTCCTGAGATGGAATTGTAATTACATTGATACTGGCATTGATCAAATTCTGTCTAGTCGACAAGTAGACCAGATACGATTGAATAATCGATTACAGGAAATACGATGAACTATGATTAAGTGCAATTTCAAATACTAATTCATACAGCACACTGTACGACTGTATACGTACAGTGTGGTTCAGTGATGAAGAATCTGACTCGTGCAGTATTTGCTCCAAAGGACAAAGATCATTAAATACCTCTCAAACTGAACGTCCCGTTTCAGACGATATTGATCGGGGACAAAACGGATGTCGGCAAAATTTCTCAAGCACCTTCGTCAAGCTGAAACTGATTTTATCTTCGTTAATTTACGAACTTGCAACGGCATCGAACAAACTTAGCAGAACGATATGGGGATCACGTTTCTATAAAAATTTACGAGCTGCCAAAAATATGCAGTTAGTTTCACATCCGTAACCTTTATTAGCTTCCTGCGGTACCTTTGAGAGTACGTCTTTAAATTATTCTACAAACATAATATACAATAAAATCGACTCACGACATCGAACGACTCTGACAACGTTACGTAGTGCATACAAAAAAATACTAAATTTCTGTGTTAATTCATCAAGTAACCTAATACCTCCTAAAACTTGATCAAGCCCACTGAATAAGCCAAGAATAACTTTTATAAGGAATACCATCAACCTCGCCTCGAGAGATCCCTATCACATCGTAATTCCCTGGAAAAAGAAAGAGCCCGATAATTGGAACATCTTGCTCTCCTTCGAACGGATTAATTCAATCATGCAGGGTACGTGTCTACGTCCGTGTTTCCCTATGGACAAACGTTTCCTTCTCAGCGTACGTGTTGACTACCACCCTTATAAATTCCCGTATATACATATCCACGCATAAGCATAAACGTGTGCGCCGCAATGAGGTTTGGTGTGCGTGAGAAAAGTGTCCTGGCGCCGCGATGTCGAGTTCGTCTGTCCGACGGTTTGTGGTGTGGCGTCGTCGACCAAAAAGCAGCCGCCGCAATTCATCAATGGTTGGACCGAACGCGACATCACCAGGAAACATCCGAAGCCTATCAAGATCGTCCGTTCCGTAGGTGTATCTCTAAGGGGTAGGGATTGCATGGCCCACTGCCAGATTTGTGGCGGCGGAAAGCCCTTGTACGTGTGGTGGTTCAGAATTACTAATTGAGTTAGTGGAAAGCCCGAGCGTTAAGGGAAGAGAGTCGAAGATCGAAACCATCCTAGATGTTTATCGTATCTTGGCGTGGTCCTGTGGGAGAGCATTTCTGTTTCGGTATCGAAAATCCTATACCTGGTGATTCGATAATAATACGATTAATTACATATCAGAGGCAATATAGATATATTTGGTAGATTATTTTTATAAAGTTACTGCAAGGAGGTAGAATGTGATGAGATGTTATTTTTATTATAAATTTCATATGAATTCGTTGAAGTTAGGCGATATTTAGATGGTGCGTGATTGTGTGTACGTGGAACTTTGTGAATTGGCTCAGGTATATGCTGATAAGGACTACGGATGGATATAGTATACTCGAGATTACCATGTTGTTCCATTTCCATGACCCTTTCGAGTTACGTAGTCTGTAGGTAAATTCGTAAGCGTCTGGCATTGCTATTTCTTGAGACGGCGGACAATGTCCGATGCTTCTGTTCTACGCTGTATGCGATTTCCTAACGCAGGTACGTTAGAACGTGTTTGCATAGCCACATAAATCGAGGGCGAATACTTGACATATTTATGCGCTCGTGCGACATTACTTTACCACCCTTTTACCACCCTCGAGAACTTCGGCCAAGGGATCTCTAATTCGCTTTAGTGGAATTTATGATGCTATTTTATAAGCTGGACAGCTTTGGAGGACCCACGGATATCGGTAGAATCATATTGATTATCAATACTTTTCGGTATACTGTACTTACCGTATAGAAAGGTAACATATAATTTATGCTATAGATGATAAATACTATATAGCTCGATTCTGGCCTCAGAATAAATTATCTTTTTCACTATTCTGTGGCTTAAGCCATATGCACGTTAGTCGAAAAGTCAATTCATTTATATAATATGGATGATATTCAAGGGTTATACAAGACGCGAATGAGAAAATACATATGTTTTATTCAGACTGTATACCTATATGTATTATCCATTGGCTATTGAAAGTGGCCGAATAATCGAATTAACGGGATTCCGAAAATTGGGCAAGCTCAAACGATTTATAGGATTCTAATACCCCCTGCATGGTCAACCGTGGCGCTATCTATCTTATGGCGTAGCTACTGGTTAGAAACAGATAAAACGGAGGACACAATATATATTACAGGGATCGGGTTTGGGGCAAGGGTAGCTAAAAGTGGTCGTCATGGGGGTTGCCTCGCGCCTCAGAAATTGAGGATGGTCCAATGAAGGGGTCGGCAAAGTTGTAACGCGCGTCGAACCCTCCATTCTAGAAGTACGAAGGATACTTCAGAAGGACGAAGGACATTGCTCTCCGGGGATTCCAGGAATAAAGATTAAGCCTGGAAGGTACAATCATAGTCTTACAGACTGGGAAGCCCAGCCATACAGCATCCGAAGGAAAATTGATTTTCTTGAGTTACAGTAGCCAACGCTCAAGAGAACAGTAAAAAAATTCGATTCCTTCAGTGCGAGGGGAGCCAAAAAATTAACCCTTAAAATCCAGGAGCAGCCAAACGTCATTCATCTTTGCAATTTTTGTTTCTTCTATTTCCTATATACTTATACTACGTATATATATGCATTATTAACATATACTGCCGCAATGCGCATGTACACAATTCCTCGCTATCGTTTTCGCATTTCTCGAGTCTAGGAAACCAGTTTATTTCTTCCTCTTCTTCATCCTCTAGATAGCTTTGGCATGCATTGCTTTCTGCACTTATGTATAGCCATAGGGGGTCGTTGTACTAGTTTACTGGTTTAGTGGTGGCTCCTGTATAATACGGGCGGCTATGGTAGTCACGGTGTGCGAGTTAAAGTTACGAGGCTGGATTAACGGGGTACGCGCGGCGAATGAACGGCATTAGGGGAGCGACTAGGGATTGCCGGGAAAGGGATGGGAAAAGTGGCAACCTGAAAGGAGAGTAGTGGAAGTGAAGGTTCTATCAGGAGGGAAGCAGGTGTAGGTATATAAATTTGACAAACCGTAAATGTTTTCCGGTGTACGATTATAAGAGAATTAGCATCAATGGAAATTGGAATAGCTCTACTTCCATACCCATATCTGTTTTAGCGTATCATTATCAAATTTTGATTGACAATAATCTCTAATTTTTAAAGTGTGTGATAACTTGTATTCATTAATTTTCCATGAATCGTCCTCCTGAAACTTAATTGATACGTAAGTAAATATGTATATGGTAGATGCTTGATATCAATGCTATTTGGAAAAGAAAACTTTTTATTAAATTTCATCAAGTCTGAATTACCTCCCCATTTTTCTTTGGGCTAAGAGGGCAAGGGGTCACTGGTGCATGTAATAAGAAGATACAGTCACAAAGGGCATGTCAGTTGCACTTGATGAGTATTCAATTGAATAATTGTTATCAGAACTTCAGGTCATTGAATCGAGATACTCTTTCTGTATAAGTTGTCTATTTTTTTCCGGTAGCGAGGGAGAGGGGATTTTGTATTTGTATTCATTGTGCTTTCGTCGCAATATTGAAAGCGATCGATTGATATTCTGGACCAGGGATGGTATGGGAGATTTCCAAAAATATTAGGGAAGCATTACCGGATTATTGATTCGTGATAGAGTAAAGGGGATATTAATATTCAGGAGAGAAGAGGAAAATTTAAATATGACACGGATGAAGCTCTAAACATTTTCCCAAGATTATTTTCATACATGTAAGAGTTAGTTTAAGCAAAAACCTTAACGTTGTAATAATAAATTAACATTTGTTATATACATATACATATATGAAACACCAATGATCCTATTATTAAAATAATCGTAATAAAACTGAATAAAGATTTTTTAAGACAATTTGTCGTCTTTGGTACTGGTCAAACATTTTTTCCTAATCATCAACTTTCCAGCAATCTCATATATTTGAATCCCTTGCCTATTTATAGAAACCGTATTAAACAGTCAACTTAACTTAGTTGCAGTTGGGTGGCTTTGAAGTCCCTTGGTGCTTCATATAATAACTCCTTAGCATAGCACCTGATCTTAAGTTCTATCTCACCGCCCATGAAAGCATCATGATTTCGTTTTCTGTACTCCGCCTTCCTCAGTGCTGTTTTGAGTATACTCAATTCACTTAAGTAATTGACGCCTTTTATTTGAAAAAGTTGAGTCCACCATTGATCACATTATCAATAATTGCCTTATACAAATCGAAATATACTTGAGACTTTACCACATAATCCAACATACAGTTATAAAAATAGTTAGTTCCGATATATTGATTACTTTTTCATTAGTCGTATGTCTCAAGCATCGTCACACTAGTAATTATATGTGTAAGTTTAAAGGTGCATGCAAAATGTCTATTCAAAAGAACATATACCACATGCAGTTACGAGAATATAGCACAATATTTAAAACGAGTGAAACGCAACGCCAAAAGCTCTCAATGCTGCACAATGAGTGCACAGAAAAAGGGTGACTTTTACATTGAGAGAACTTTAAAGGGAATCAAAGCATGAGACGTATTAAATGCATTTCATTCTTCTGGATCGAATTCTGAGACGTAAACTGTACAACGTAAAGGCTGCCTGCTGCTAATTTATTCTAGCTCTAACAACCACCCCCACTGGTTCATAAGCTATACCAAAACTGCTGATCTAACCTAACTCCACGATTTCATCGAGCAGACCTCTATAGCTTTACCGAAACTCCATCCATTATAACAAACCAGCCAGGGTAGCGAAGTATCGTCCTGTGGGAAAATCGAAATTTCCATGTTATCGGCCGCGTGTTAATTCAACGTTACGGGCCAATAATAGTTTGAAATTACCATCATGAAAATGATTACTAGAACTTGAGAGAATGATTGCCATGTCGAGTCACTTTTCAAATTTTACTTGCATCTAAAGAAGACAAATATTGAGAAAAAAAATTTGTTTCGACGTTAAGTAAACTATCGTTAAAAAAATGCATGTGTAATGTTTAATCTTTTTCTTTTCACGTAACGTATGTACCATCTGAATCCTGAACACGTAAGAAAAAGAAGAAAGTAAAAACTTCTTCATCAAAATAATTAACAGCTTTTTGAGGTCTCATACCCTTGGTTAGTAGCTTATCAATGCCTTTGATCCTACCGCGCGGTCCTTGGCATGCAGGACCTGCGTTCTGCTAACTATAAAAGAGTCCGCTCATGCCAGGACAGAACATGTTTTATTCCGTAGCCGTAGCACGTTGAGAGCGCGAAAAAATACTACAACTCGACGAATAAAACATCGTTCGTCGAATTCGGCCGAAGTGCCACTGTACGAGGGTGTAACGAGGGTAAGCTTTTTGAATTTGTTGCCACGCATAAAATCGATAGGATGCGCGTATAATATAATGTATATCCTTGTCATATATCATTCAAGTTAATACAGGGATCCGTTTGATTGTGAGGATACGTATTGACCATTTGATACTTGTCCAAGTAAACTTGCACGTAGAAATTGTACACACGTAATAACTAAGCTCCATATAATCCCTATGCGTTAATATATTTCATTTTAATATACAATTATAAGATATATCTACAAAAATTTTTCAGGAAAAATAGTATTTTTTAATCGTTAACGATTTCCGTACTTTAATACGTATTGTATTTTATAATAATTAAATGAAAGGAATTTTAATATTTCATTAAGACCATTATTGAAGGTAGATACTATAGTATTGAATTTCTCTATATTCAGTCTACTTCATTATATTGATATGGTATATGTAATGTACCTATACGCAAGGAATGAAATTAATTTATAAATGCATTCACCTGTAAACATAAACGGGTACCTCGACTGATAACGTTACCTAAGAAGTTTTTCGTGAAATAGAACACGTTTTCCCCTGCTCCCAATAACAGGAAGGATTAAAACGCACTAAACGCTTTAATTAAATCCAAGGCATAAGCACGAGTCACATAGAACGGCAAAGAGGAGCGTAAAGTTTGTTGTAGCAATTAAACTGGATCCACGAAATTCTAGCGAGGTGCCAAGAACTCGCTTTCACAGGGAGTAGCAAACAAACAAGCCGGAGAATCAGACAAGAGATCCTTTGTCTCAAAGTTGGCTCATCATCCAGGATGAAAGCAATGGTCACCGTCTAGAAAAGTAGTTAGCTTAATTAACGGGTAGCCGCCCGAAAGGTGCCGAAATTTCATGAGCAAACACGATTAAAATCCAACTGACCATAGAGCCACGTGAAAGGTAACTCTGAGGAGATGAACGATAATTATTAAGATTATTTTAACGTGTAACTACGAACAATTGTTTTTCATATTTTTCAAAACCGCCTAAGTTTCGTGAATGCCTGAGCACGTCTAGGAGAACATAAAGAATTCATATGATCTTTACGATCCTGATGAAATATAGAAGAACAAAGTGTGCAGGTCCTGTATATTATAGGTCCAACCCTCTGGACCAAATGTCTCCGCCGGTCGGCACGGAAGGTCTTGTATTTATTAGCCCCATTTTTATCCGATATAAAAATGTATTCAGCCGTACGTTAGTGGAAATTACTCCATTTCGCCATCCGTTCTGGCGCGGATAGAGAAATGGAAACGGGACTCGGCGGTGCTAAAAAGAACGATTTGTGGCGACGTATAGATTGGGTTAAACTGTTAAGGGAGATCGATACGTACTTTTTATTGTTAGCAGGAATTTATAGGCCCATATCTTACGACATTAGCAGAGTAACATTTCCGTAGTTACTATTATTTCTAACACCGTCGATGGACAAAGAGTTACGTTTACAAATGTTTTCCTTTTAATTTCATATATCAAATAACCCCTTACGGTTTTATTAAATTTTTTTTGAAACTTTAAAATAAAATACCAAATAGTATTTATGAACGCACAGGATATCTTGTACGTTAACGTAACTGATCCCTCTGCTGGATCTGAAAAACTGATGTGTAAAAGTATCCTGTAAACATGTCGCCAGAACGCACTTTTGGGGTCCTCCAGGATGGGATTCCTTGAAGCGCAACCGAGGATCATCATTCATCCAATCCTCTTGATACATTGTCTCACCGTCCATTCCACCCCAGGTCACTTACTCCCACCCTCTCATAACCGGTGGTGTCTTTTATTATGTGGCCCACTGTCCGGTGGTTCACTTGAGGTTTGAGGGTGGACGGAGGAAACGGAAGTAACGCATGAAGGAAACGGTACGAAAAAGGCTGGGGACAAACGCGCATTAGAGACACAAAATATTACGCCCAGCGGGGTCACACCCCCGTGAAACTTATGACCCTTTCTACCGTCCAGCAAAGCAAAGCTCACAACCTGACGTTTATGGGAGCTTATCGTATACACGACTTCCGTTGAAATCATCTGAATAAAGCTGCGTTCCGGATATAACGTAATGCACACGAGTGATCACAAATTGTGAATTATTCTAATAAGGAACATAAAAACAAAAACCTTTGGATGAAACAATAGGGGCAGGCACCCCTTTAAAGTACCATGAGCCATTTAAAGACTCAAGCGCCGATTGGCATAGTCAGAAAGCAAAAACAAAAATACATAACAGTATCGCTATTCTCATAATAAAATAAAAATACACACCTATATATATATAACATACGGTGGAAAAATTAAATCGTGCGTATAACAACGTATGGTGTACCAATGTTATATCTCGCGAAAGTAAAAACCTTAAAGCTCGATTATCTATGAGGCTTTAGCAGGGTATATTCATACGTGTATGGTGGGCACTTGGGATGGACCCACCTCTTGTTTCAGAGGATCCTACAGCTCAGGGTGGAACACATTCGGGAGACATAGCGCGCCCATAAATAAGGGATGGAGTCGAGGCCACCCCAACCGAATTGCAGAGCTCGATGTACGCGTGGATGTAGAGGCATGCAGCGGTGGACAACCGGATATAAATACAACGGGACATTTAGAGATATTTGGATTGGAGAGGGTGACCCATCGTAATATGGTAGCTGCCCAGTATACTAGGTGAGTCTGGGTACATTTCGGTGACGTAAGATCTAATTGCAATAAATAATTGGATGCTTGTCACTCCGTATTAAAAAATTATGCAAATTTTTTAATCGATACGTTCCCCAAATACAAATTGGCTTTTTTATGATCTTTATGCACATAGAGATACATATTCTTGATTACTATGGGAGTTCTGGCTATTTTCCTAAAATAATGGAAAGCACTATAGGGCTTCACGATAAAATAAATCAAGTAAAACTGGCGGAATGGGTGCTTAAAGAGAAATAGGGAATGAGACCGAAGATGATCAGGAGCCAGCTAACGACATTAACGTTCGAGATCTTGAATCTTTGACATTCTAGAAGTGAGGTATCGGCGATATCAAGGACATATATAGTTATAGTTCCAGATATAACACTAAAGTTTACTACCGCGCTATACTTTGTTTCTGCAGCCGCATAATTCTCTCTCCCAAGTTATCCCTAAAAGAACCGCGCTTCCCCCTTATGGAAAGTAGATTACATTATCCGATAAAATTCAATCTTTACGATTTCTTATAAAACAAAAAACCCAATCAGATAGCTTCGTTCACCCACCATATACGTCACATGATCCAGATATACACAAATGTCAATTGATTCTGGCATCGGTACAAAGGAGAAGTGACATTTTTTCGGATAACCGATTTTTCCGAAACTTCCTAAGAAGGATCCAACTCCTAACGTTGCACGAATGAAAGCACGTGCCAGAGTCACGATAAGGATTACCAGGAAATCGTCAAGACAACTGAAAAAGATCCTTATCAGTTTCCAGAAAATTTAAAAAATATATCCCACGTCAGAACTGATTGATATATTATGCATATCACCGCGAATGATGGACGTCGATTAAACCTAACTGAACTTAACCTAACCTAATGACTGTATCTGGTAATTTAGTAATCGCTCTATTTATTCCTTAGCGTATTACGTAGCATAGTATACGTGGTACACGCGAAATTCTTCGGTTACGTATCAAAAGGCCAAAGACTTCGAAATTCAAGAATAATACGCTACAGTCTATACTCTATAGTCTACGACTGTCAGGCAAGGAGATAATCGGAAGGGCGCCGTCGCGACAAGAGAGGCCCGGAGCACATTCTGGACAAATTACATTTATATCTGATGAAAGAAAGTCAAGATACTGCGGTGTACCTTCGAGGTAGTAGAACCGAGCCCAGATATTTTCTCGAGCTTAGGAACATTTCAAGATTGCTTTACGTCAGTCATACTTTTTACGTACATAACAATATAGTACACTTATGTTTTTAAATTCAGTTTAGAATCGTCCATCACTTTTTTTTTACGTTATATAATTATGGGTTATACTAGTATCCCAGCATATGTATGGTACGGGATACGTTGGCGAGTTAAATATTCAGCGTTTGTTAATGAGAACGGTTATCAGAAAGATGAATGAACTCCGTGATCCTGTAATGGGAATATTTTCTGACGGATGATGGCTCCGGTATTAATATTCTGCTTGGCTGTTTTCGATAGAGGTTATAGATGTAACCAAGATATAGACAAAGAGGTATATCCGCATTTGAAATGGTGACGTCATGGGGAAGAAAGAATAGGGTGTAGGTATATCGCTTCTTCGTCTCGTAACGGGCAGCTATCTCGAAAACGTCACAGCGAATAGCTACAATTTATTGTCTGATTTTGGCAACCGAAAACGTTCATCCCGGCGTTCTTTATGGACTGGTTAGTGGGCGCAGCAGCGCTCCTTCTTTTTCCACTGTGAAGAAAACAGGAACGAAATGGCGCGCAATACCCAGGAGAATGAGCTTTAGATTTTCCGTAATGAGATTACGCGATGCGATATCACCGGCTGTACCTGCTCATGCAGTTCTTGGTGCAGGAGTAGATATTTTTTGTGGGTCCAAGAACCTAGATTGTCTTTCGTTACACTCGTCCTTTTTGTCCGGTAAGCGTGTCAAGAAATCTCTAAGGAAATCTAACGGACCAGCCCACTGGACCTAACCTTAGTAGATATTTGGTACTCACACGTATATATCAGTATATAGGTATACGAACTGTCTCCCCTTGACAATTGAACCATGTATATGCCTTCGTTTATTATTCAGATGGGTTATTCCGAGTGGCTGTCTTATACCGTCACGTGTTAGAGGATAAGACTTGAACTATTTATCGAAGTCGACCTGCTCTGATTTCATTACGATTGTCCTAGTAGGTACTACGCAAATCCATAGCCGTGGTTCTCATCACAGCTTTGCAGACAGCTCGAAGTGAATAAAGCGTTCAGAAAATATGCAAAACCTATATAATAATTGACGCATGTCTAATCATAATGCATAATTGAAAAAGTGTTGGATTGAGTAAAACCTGATCTTATACAATTTTTTTTAGTTACGCACACATTTAACGTTATTTCGTTAAACTCTTCGATTTTTAAACAACTGCAGCGCATCGAGTGAGAACCTTTGCCTAATATCACAAAACGGTCCCATTATAGCTCATACATTATTACGAACGGCATATAGGATATTCTGAGTACTGAAGTTGTATCCGCATAGGCAGAATAGGCATCGCAGGCAAGAACAAAAAATCCTCATAAATAGTCTTCGGACGAAGGAATGCCCCTTGCACTCGAGATTACTATCGGCTTGGGAATCGGGTTTTGGGGGAAAGCCTGTCCCTGTTCGATTACCAATGAGACGAATGAGGGCAGGTGGGACATTGATTTCGAGAGATTGCTTTTGGACTTTCGATCAGGCCTGCGTATAGATCTTATATGCATGCGGTTATCACGAGTCGTGAATACAGAGCGTTGCGTTCACTCTGGCGCGGCCTGTTAAACGTCAACGAAAGCATTATGTTTTCCACATTTTTGTCATTCCTTTTTTTTCCTATTTCTATACAATTGGACGCTTATCGCGCGGAGCACTTTTAGATATGCTTATTTCATTTCGATGCTTTACAACCTTTCGTCATATACATGCATATATATATATATGTGGAAGCACTTTTGGTTTTAATCTACGACCGAAATTGCTCTTACTCCAAGTAATTTATGTAAACACGCTTCTTACTAGGAATAGCACTTTATAATATCAGATATAAAATCCCATTTCGTTCCACCCGACGGGTTACCATCGTCGTACTTTTAAATTCCAATTAAGCAGCGCATCTTGCGGAGAAAGTTAATAGCTGCTAATAGCCGATTATTATGGCCCAATTACAATTAATACTATGCTCTGCATAATTATAGATCCACCACGTAGGACTACAATTTTCAAGCTCACTTGACGCCTCGACAGTCTATATATATATATGTATAGCGTGTCGTACCAAGGGCAACGAATAATTTTCGATACCGCTCCCGATGGATTTTAATTATTTCACCTGTGGAATGTCCGATCATTAATTAAGATTACGACAAAACACGCGAGTTGTACGAGATGATAAAACGATTAGCACAAATATGGGCTGTCAATTTTATTCTTCTTATATTAACAGTATAACGCACTGTATAGACTCTAGAACGTATACCCACGTTATATGCATCCTGAAAGTGTAACAAGAATAGTGACTATGAATATTTCAATCGAACAAAAACCTTCTCTACGTTGGCAGCTACGTTTACTAGCCAATCGATATAACCGTGATTGGGTAAGGGAACGGAGAAAAGGAAAGTGGGAAAGAGAGAGAGAGAGAGAGAATCCAAGACAGTTCCGACTCCATCGAAGACAAAAGGTTCTTACGGTTTTTCATCCATCGACTTTTGGTATTGCATCCAAAAGACAGAGATCGCAACACGCTGGTTGAATCGTGGCGGGCAGGAATTTTATTCGGCTGACTCGTACTTGGATCCAGCATTTACGACCACCTCGGGTGAATAAGTTATCTCTGGCTGTGTCACACCTTGGGAGAGTCTCGTGCAATGGCGAGAAGATTCGCACGCATCCATGAGACGAGTTGCGAAGACGAGAGAGAGAGTAGTAGACAAAACACCAAGAAACACTGGAGTGTGTTGGCGTTACCGGTTGCCACGAAAAGGACGGAATCTTGAAGTATTTATAGGGGGACTGCCTTTTATCTAGAGGGTGTACCGTTTTAGCTTACGTTCGAATAGCTAATTCCAAATAGCTATTTCTGTCCCCAAAATGACGTATTAAGACGTAATGATTTTTTTAGATCACAATACAAAAATATTAGACAGAAATATGAATTGGTATCGTTGCTTCTTTTTCTTAATTAAAAAATTTATAAAAATATATACGGTGTGGTATCAAAATTTTTTATAATTCACGTAGATCGATGCGTTAGAAATATTATTGTAAAATAATTACATCCAAAGTCCGGGAGAATGATCGGCGCGTTGAATTTGGGCACCCTTTACATGTAAGCGAAATGCGAGTCCCGGTCGCGGGTGTAACCAGTCGTATGATGAGAATCGCGATAAAACCTTTGGCGAAGATCGCATCTGTCTTTTATTTGCGGCTTCCAGTACGAATGGTCGTTCGATCAATACTCGGAAAGCTGAATGATATAAGAGAACAATTTATGCACGACGTTAACCGGCACCTTGGATAGATGAATGTGATTCGTGTTTCCTATCTTCTTACGTACAACTTAGCTTTATACTATACGTAAGCGCTGGCGAGAGTTTCGAATTCGTATCACAGCTCGATTATCTTGGGATTTTTGTAAGATGAAATGAGACCAAAAAAAGTGAAATAAAATACCTTATCACTGAATTTACGTTATGTGACTATCGTACTATCTAGCTATCGCTTGTTTATACCCTATTCGGGCACGTGCATGGCTTCAGAATGATGTAGAAATCGTATGCATCTATCCGACGCTCAGTAACGTTAGAACCTAAGCCATAATAAAAAAAAGATAATATCAAACAAGATCCGTACAATCCTCAAACTTTGCCCGGTAATGTAATAAGACATATCGAGACGGGTATTCGAGGTACAAATATTTTCATGGAGATAACAGCAGATAAAGAACCGAAAAAAAATTACAGCCATTCAACGTTAGTGAAGTTGCGCAAGAGTAACTCTTCACTTACGTATAGAAAACTTGGGTAATTAATTGCATTAGCCCGACCTCCCTTCACGCCAAAGGGTAAAACACGTAGGTGACTCTTGGGAGAGTTGTGGAAAATTATACTTTATTGCATTATTTAACATTTTTATCTCCCTCCTCCCCATCATCCCCCCTACATTCATATTTCTCTGCGAAACTATACAGATTCAAGATCCACCTTGAGACTACACACAATATATACTCTGATCGAAAATTTCGATTACTTCCGAGCAGTGACTGATTAGTGGCATCGACAGTGTCCGTATCTGTTTCATGCAACACAGAGGGTCAATAATTATCTTTGATTGCACTCCGCTCACCAATCTATTATTTAACGAGCAATCCCCAGTACGTATCTCGATGCAATACATTTCCGCGTGTAGCCTTGCGTTAATTAGATCACTCAGCGAGCTATTAACGATAGCTCAATCAGTTCGTGGAGACTGTAATTCGTCAATCAGCATTGAGGGTTACGAGCACCATAAATTACACGTATAATAAACGCGAGGAAACTTAAGGAGTACTTAACTCAGTGGGCGGCGAGTTATTGCGTTATTTGCGATAAATAACGAATAACATCGCGGCGCTCGGCGCTTAGCTAGATAATCTTGTAATCCTCTTATACGTTTGGCCCGTAACAGTCCCACCTATTAATTTCACCTACGTGAAACACTTTCGTCGGTATACCCTCGATTAGCATAAGAGACGTACGTAGCCCAATTGACCGTAGGAATAATAAAGCGGTTAATATAAAACGCCATCGTATCCTCGATAAGCTTAATGTAATTTCATCTAATAATGCACGAGCTCGTTACCGTTGCAATTATAAACAGTATAAAAGTAACGAAAAAGTTCATGACAAAATTCTCGACATCTGGCAACGTACACGTGTGGGATCCACTTCGCGAAAATGAAGACGCCTCCACAGTTGCTTTTCACCTTTCAGACTGCAGCCACCTCCGCGATTGCAAACCACGTCCACCTACATGCATTTAGCGTGGAACACCTTTGGCCGGTGTTGCTTACACTCACCACGTCCGACTCTCCTTCTATAATTCTTTCTTGTATATATACCTTACGACTAAGTGGCTGGATAAACGCACGTAAATACCAGTAAGGTCAGACACTCTGACTCACCTTATGCTCCAGACCTTTAATGCCAGGGAAACATTCGGCATTAACTCGCCACGGCAGCCGCCAGGCTCGAGAGGCACGATCCTGTGTACTCGGCTGAATCCTCGTGTCGTGCCCACCTTGCTGATCATATCTTCGCCAATTACTGGCCCTTCGAAGGCTCTAATGACTGCAAACAGGAATCGCCATAGGCTCGTTTGTTTTCGGCAGTGACGTAGCCGAGAAACGGCCACGATCTTATATCGACCCGGATGAGAAAGATTGAAGATGACTCAGAGACTCTTCAAAGTCTCTTTATTAATGCCTCGTTGAGCGATCGTAGACGAAATTACGATGGTAACGTGTGATGGCAGACGATGTTACGTACTGATCTTTATTCGTTCTTAATGTCAGACGATACATAGTCGTTGATACGTAATTCCATGCATGGAACCGGATTGGATATTTTATTTATAGGTGTTTATAAGATTGTCTATTTTTTTGGAGCGAAGACTCGTTCCCTTTTGCTATCGTTATATAAGACGAGTTAACCGATCCAAAAATCAATGATTTATTTATCCCACGATAGTGCATACTTACGCATTGAACGAAACACGGAAAACTGTACTTTCGATATAATATCTGGAAATATCTCGTATGATATTTTAATGTACAGACACATTATGCGTAATGCACTTTGCAACGCTGTTGCTGTGAAACACGAATGAACGGCGAAAGGTACTTGAATTTTTTTTTCGTTTACCATTTTCATAATCCTATTAGTTCACTGGGTATAATCTAGTATTAGAGAAAATCCTTGATATAGCGTAATCCAATGTATTATTTTATAAGTAACGAGCATCGGGTGGAATCACGATAAAAGCCACACGTGAAATTACCTATCCGTATAGGAAGTAGGTTATCGAAAATCAAGATGCGTTATACTCGTATATTCCAACAGTATCTCGATGGCTTTATTCGCCGTTCATTGCACGCTCATGCACGCTTCGCCATTTTGCAATCATAGTACAGCAATATGCTCTTATCGAAAACTCCTAAGCATAAGCATTAAGGAACCACATGATTTGTTCTTTATGCCAACTTTAACGAGATCTTGGATTATTTCCTTTTTCTCAAATTTTTCTATTAGATTTTATATACAGGTATACTCGTGTGTGTATAGGGAGCGGTTAAATTCATTGGGATATTATAATACGACAAAACAATGCTTTCGTATGAGGATGTTTCCGGGTCCAGCTATTCTCATACGAGTTCAGCCTGCGAGCTATCAACGTTCAGGGAATTGAAGAAAATTGCACTGGGGGCGTCAAAAAGGTTAAGGGTCGCGCATTCGCATCAATCGTCAAGTATGCAGGTAGCCGAGTGTGTGGTCCCGTCTTCGTTGGTAGTGTGACAGAGTGCGAGTCCTATTACCGAGGATTAATTTGCAAACTAGACGTCATAAAGCTATATGACGTTTAATTAATTCGAGTCAACGAGGGTCCGAGTTTCGCCTGACCTCAAAATAATTTGGTCGCTCCCTCGGACAAGATAAAGCATGACCGAGCGCCTCGGCGAGCACTTCGAAAGCGTCAAGCTGACCCCCCCTTGGCCCCCCTAAAACCGCGACCCTTTTGAAAGTCGTAAAGTTGCAAGTCGTAGTAAAGTGTTTCTCGTCGTAAGGTCACCATAAACCGATTGCTGTCAGGTCTACCGTGCTTTGGTTTAGTTAATTTTCTTGAATGATCCCTAAAGCATGGAAAAGTTCCTACGAATGATATAGGAGTACGCACTGTGTACCTACCAATGCGCGAATGAGAGACTAGACGTGGTTATAAAGTTTGCGTTTCCTCGTAACTAAATCTTTACGAGCGACGATATCACGAGGATTACGAATTTTCGCAGGGGTCGGAAGGATGGGACTAGAGCGAGTTCAAGTTTAAGGATTTACTGTCTGTTGCACTTTACGACCTGATATAGGCTTGAGAACGGTTTAAAGTATATTTATTGACGTGACATTGCGCAAAATTACACAATGTCCTACGCATGAAATAGTACAATCCCATGAGACATTTTCTTTCGCGAGTCTAGAATTCAGATAGGGGTCTCAATTAAATTTCCTAATTAAATTTCTATTATGGAAATACGCGAACTGTCATCTTTTACAGTTTTTCCTGTAATTGTTAATATTCTTTGTTCTATGACTGATATTGTTTCTCAGTAACGAATCATTTACCCAGTATGTTATCTTTGGAGAGATTACGGTATTATACGTGTATCACGAGGATTCGCTATTCTGTTCTATATCAGTCGCGAAACGATAAGCTCCTGCAATTTCATCAAAAGTTATTCACGGTAGGACGATCCCATTCGTGATAACGCGTTTCTGCTCAACGTCACTGAAATACGTTCGCTTTAGCCACTGAAGGAATACGCTGGCACGGAATAGCTACAATAACTGCTTTCTTGGGACGCTATGCTTCCCGTAACCTTTCCTAATGCCGCGTTACGCTAAGCAGACTGCCGCCACATACACTCCCTCCTGCAAATGCAGAAATCTTGTCTTTGCGGACTTTCCGGCAGTTGCGCGATGATCGTAAAGAACTAGCTATTTTGAATAACAGCATTTCGTAGCATTGCCCCAGGACCAAGGTCATCCAGGAAGGATTGTCTCCGAAGAGAAATTGGCGTTCCTATGGTTGTACCGATTTAACGAAATCATCAACGATCGGCACGACAATACTTACGCCAGCATGCGCATGCAGCAGAACTATGAAGTTTATGAAGTGATTTATTTTAATGCTGTATCTAGTTTCTTCGAATGTTACTACCTGAGCCTCTGTAGTTTTCGCGAGATAAATGTCACCGCGTATAGAAGCGCGTGGAGATCCTTGCATTTACATATTTCAACTAAATCTCGCCCTGTGATAATCACTTCTGTCACGAAGCAGCCATAACTGCATACTATCCTAAATATCATACCAGACTGTCTGACTACCCTCTGAGCGCAGGCTTAACATCGCGAATCAGCTGAACTACCCTGTTCCCGATAAAATGTCGGAAACATGGTAAATCCAGGTATTCTTTTAGACCGCACGATAAGCACTGATACGACGAATTAATTACAATTATACATCCCTGAGTACGTTGAATAATAATATGATTAAATATTGACAAGGATTTTTGAAAAAGAAATATATTCTTCACTTAAAGACAGCACAGCATCTGTGTCGAAAGTACGTACATTCTGTTCGTGGCAGGAAACGTGGAACTGTGAACTTTTGAATTATAAAAGGAGAGTGCCTCGTAAAAGGGGTGCTTCTACCAGAGGGTATAAGGGGTGGGTTCACTTTGTACATCATTTTTGTAGTAGTGAGGTAGTCACAAGAGACCGGGAAAACGTCACTCATTGTCGCGCTATTGTTAAAAGCAATATGGCGGACCAAGAGTGTTCAGCAAATTTGAGCTTCTCTTTAATAGAGGGTGGGTTTCGCGAGAGAAGCGAAACACCAGAAAACATTAGTGCGCGAGGGACGGAGTAAAGGAGGACGTGGGATCGACGGGGTGCAAGATAATAAAGGAAGAGGCACTGTCGATATATTATTTAGGTCGACGAAAATATTTAAAAAGTCTGCTTACGTTCTACCTTCGTGGAGCATAGTTTTTATGATCCCATCATATACATATATTCCATGATTGATTAATACGTGCATTTATACGAGCACGCGGTACACTTACAGATATTGAAAGTTGATCAGTACTTCTATATTACATATATCATTTAATTCTGCTTATCATACATATCCGTTTCCATTCGCAGAATGTCATATTAATTTTTCAACGATGTTACCCGTATTGCATAACTGTCATTCTTGACCGGCATTCGACCCTTGAGGACGCAGAAATAGCCGCGCTCAAATTATTTATAAAGCAAGGGAGAATCGTAATATATATATTTATTTCACAATTTCATTTCAAGTCTAAGCACCTAAACTCGTGAACTGGTAATAATAGGTGATCTCACTCGTGGCACTAATTATTACTAGGAACCGTAATCCTCTTCGAGTAGTGCGAACGTATTATTTGTACAAGTGAAATTACATCATTGTAATTCAAGGAATTAATTTCCGCTTTGATTATTTGCCGTAGCATATACATATATATGACAATTGATATTTCATATTTAAATTGAAAGAATATTCAGAGTAAAACAATACGAGGTAAGTATACTTGATACGAAGCAATAATGAAGTATTTTTGAAATTTATGAAAATTTCCTCCATCCTTAATGATTTAATTCAAAATTAAGAAAAGAGAGCTGGAATGAATCCAGTGATAAAGAGGGAGAGAAAGATAAACGAACAGGTGGATCTAATGGTATATATATACACGTGAAGAAAGCACGAAGAGACGAAGAAAGTGGTAGAGAAGAGATGGCAGCAGAAGAAATAACAGTGAATTGTCAGATATGATTATCAAAATGGAGCATCTGCGCGCTGTCATCGGATAAAATATTTGCGTCGGGTGCGAAACTATGGAGGCTTTGAATTATTAGCTGTATGGGGAAATATAATGAAAAAATACTGTCAGAGGTATTGCAAGGCCGAACGCAATGCCGTCGCATAGCCGGAAAATAAATTTTTCGAGTTTTCACGTAATCCGGAACGAAGTATCTATTGAGTCGATGTTTTTTTACCCGCGCAGAAGGAGGAAGCTTTGACACCCGGAACTTGCTAAAGCGTATACATATATCTATGTAGATATAGGCTTTAAAGGAACAATTTTGTCGAGTAGTCGGTAGCCTACTACTTGAACCTTAATGAGGACATTGCTGAATCATTTAACGCCCGAGTATCTTCCACGAGAACTTTGTAAATCCATGGAACGTCGGGCGAATCTCCTTAGCTCACCCCTTTGCCCTCGCGAAGCTCTAAGATCTTCAATTAATTACAGTTGTTAATTAGTCGGCACTAAGTTGAGTTGTATCGGCGGTCTCCTCGGTCCATTACCTTCTCCGCTTGTTATTTGCAAGGAGAGGCCCGCTCATACAACATTCAACATCGCGTACCCCTGATCTACCTGTATCTAAATGTAGCCTAACTAGGTATGACTTACGATCCACATAATTGGTCTTGCGTTTTAGCAACTTTGTCTAATAGATTCTACGACGTCAAAGGTCCGACCTTTCTCATTAAGACTTATACCAGTTAAGATCTTTAATGTCCAGAATAGCCCAAGGGTCTCTTCAAAGGCGAGTACTTCAATTATGATCATCATAATTGATCAATAGCGAACGGCATACATGTATAACTTATAAGTGAGTTTTTACAATTTTTTACGTCATTCATAAATTTCAGAACAGTACAAAGTATTTTTTTTCTTGCTTCAGTATAGTCAGGATATTCTACATATGTTAGAGCAGAAAATCGTTACTGTCGTCTGAACAATCGAGCTCTGGATATTTCCGCGTTACGTGCTCTGTCATATAATAACGTTCAAGTCTTAAATCACGAGACAATGTAACGCATCGTAGAAAGTGCGTGCAGCAGAAAGCTCGTGTAAGGGAATGAGATAGCGAGATGAAACGTAGGTGGAATATACATATATCACAGAAGCCCCTTCATCCAAAAGAGCATGTATCGTATCATTCTTGCTGCGAGAGTGTAACGCCGTATGTGGTTACAATAGCTAACTCGACAAAATGATGGGTATAAACATGTAGAGGATTAGGATGTATGATCGAGAAGATTTTGTTTCTTTAAAAATTAAGTATATCGACTTTTAATATTTTATATGGATCACTTTGAGATCGCTGATACTCTAGACAGCAGTACTGACAAGGAGTTAGGTTCTAAACACGTATATGTCACCAGGAATAAATCGGTGCCAAATGTTACGATAGAAGTGCCAAGAATTCCCAGCACGTATTCTGGATATCGTTTCCCATAATCCTCTACGGAAATAGTCTCATTAGTTTGTGGAACAGTGAAAATTCTTATTCACTTTAAAAATACATTTCACAATTTCCCATTCTCGACTGTCCCTAATTCTTCTTTAATTCCTAATACACATATTCAACTCTGGCGCTGCGTTTTACACCTAGCTTAAACTTCCGTATAGCAGCCATGTCGACTGTCACATCACCATACGGCACAAATGCCTATCGGAGAAAATCAGCAAAGCAAATTAACCAGCAATGTCAACGAGGTACAGGTAAACTTTAGCGTAACGTCCTATACCTACTACGTGCAGTACCGTTAGTATTAAAACGATGCACTACGATGATCAAGTCATCGCAGCGACAGGGTTGCTCCTGGAGAATCTCATCTTCCGTATCTAAGAAAGATAACAGGCTAACGTCGCGCCGCGCTAACGAACAGGAAAGAGAAGTCGTTATCCACAGAAGAGCAACAAGCTGGCTCTAATAGCATTATAATGAGTTTGCCCTCATTTAATTACAACAAGTATAACCAAGATAACTTTCGACAACTGCTGTAAGTTTGTACAAAATTTAAAGCAAGAAACTCAGCCAACTATCGTCACCGAGAGTCAAGAAATAAATTTTGCAAAGGACCAGTGACAAAAGAACAAAAAAAATCCAATAGGTGTTAGAGTCAGTTTTGTACTTGTGATATATGCAATAGGAGTTTCTGCTTTCGGCCAAAGTCATCCATAGAGCTATTTATTGTAATCAAACAGCTGAACAACGAGGCAAAAAGTCATAAGAATTTTATGACAAGACGAAAGTAGTCCCCAGAGGGGTCAGAGTGGAGTATCATTTTTTGATCCTTTGTAAAGCGATATCGGAGATGCGATTAAGCGGCAATATTAGCGAATCCACTTGAGTAATAGAGCACTTGGAATCCAGGCAAAAATTTTCGCCGTCGATCTAACTGGCAATATGTTTGAAAACCCTTTAGCACGCATTAGTGGACCCTTTGTGGGGTGTAAAATAGCGTGTCCGGGTGCAGCGCGCGTCACGCGTTTCTTTGTCGCGTCGCACAATGAAGGATGCAACCTTTGTGAGGAAAAATAGGACACAGTGTGTATGGAGGAAGCAGATACGCGAAGGTAGGAGTGGCGGTTTAATACTCTTTGTGGAAGTAATGCACGTGCGATCTCTAGTACCCTGCTGAGGAGTTACATATATGTATACTTTCTCAAGCATCTCGAACAATAAGTAGGTCTCCAGTAGGTACCCGTGTGCATTCACCTTTTGATAAATCTTACAACAGACGCCATCTTTGCTTAGAAAACAAAAAAATGTTATACCACCCTAATCGCGATCTTCACCCCTATTGATAATAAAATTGACATAGTATACGTCAACAGAGATTTTGATACGCCCTTATTAATTATCTACGAATCAAATACGTAATAAATGACCCAAGGATCGAATAGCATACGCATATTCAGCTAGGAAATGTATCAGGAGAACAGCTGAGTGACTGTAGAATAAAACTGGACTGGAATGTAGCCGACTACTAATAAGGTAATAGGTGTTACAAAACTCGAGAGATATGTGTACGAGTAACAATACTCGCGTGAAGGAAATCACGAATGTCACGATCGTGCATAATTGCTATAGATTTATATGTTTATTGTAGGTAGCGAAATAATGATAGGCTCTTTTGCAATGTTATTTCCGCGTGCACAGGGTAAATTTTCAAAGGCTGTACATTGCGAAAGAAAAATGATACGTTTACTCGACGAGTGAAACTGACCGTTCAATTATCATTGGTGTAGCTGTTTCAATGTACATGGGGTAGCAAGGCAACGATGCGTGGAGACTCGAGGTAGGCGAGCGTCGTGTATTTCAGGTTAAGGGGGTTGGCTCTTCACCATTGATTGTATTTAGTAAATCGAAGGGGTCGGCACGATAGGGGTGACATACGGTCATTCGAACAAAGCACAAGGTCGACAAAGAGCTTTGTTTTTTAAATTGGGTGTTGGTGGATTCAATGTGAATGACACAATGCTATTGAAGCCTGATATAATTACCATACTTTCGAATCGAAATTTAAATTGACTTTTATTAACAAAGTCCGGTATCAAGATGGGAACATTTTTTTGCTCAACGTATAAAAACTGAAGACGTTTATCTCGATCCAGTAACGCTTTACAAGTAAAACTTCATCTTTCTATTAAAAATTTTTTTAAATCACACAACAATGTAGTCAAATGCAATATGCAGTTTATACTTTATAAAAGATATCTCTCTGGTATCGTATAAAATTCAAGAAGATGCATGAAGTCGCTTTCGCGTCAAGATAGAAACCGTATCTAATCAAAATCAGATAACCAAGTGTTTAAGTATTCTCATCTCTTGGTCGGAGTGTTACCGACTGTGACTAAAGAAGTCGGTAATTCTCACGGATACCATTCGACAAAGTTTTATTCTGAAAAATCTCCGCGCCATTATCCAAGGCGATTCTCCACTCGTCATTGGCAGTGACGGGTGTTCGATATCTGAACGATTCCATAAAAAACAGTAAATTGTCGGCAATCCCAGTATAAGATAGAAATACACGAGGATCTTAAGATACCATCTCGTGGTGGAACGGCATTCTTTTGTCCATGGACAGTAAAAGGATACTAAGAATATATTATATATAGATATATACTTTTGCATGTGTTCGTTTGTCGCCTATGGAGCGACGAACTTTGTACAGTACTATTGTTTTTGTTACTCTACATATAAGTCACATCTATCCTGAGAATCGTTGTTTCGGGTTCATCGTCGAGTCACATCGCATACCGGCTACAGTATATAAATATATCCGCGCTGAAGATTAGAAACAAAAGAATGGAGACTGAAGAACGGGCTTGTTTTCAAGTCTTGAAATTCGTATTTACACGTAGTAAACTTTACGTAGTCATTTTGGAATGTATCGCATAACGTATCTAGTGGACGCAGGCCGGCCGACAATTTCCTTTCGGTATACGAGAGCAGGATTTTCGTAGCGAGGCAGCAACTACCTACCCCTTTATAATCCTAAAAAATGGTTCCCAGCAGTAATTCACTGACGCCGGCGCCTGGTGGCAGGGCGGTCGTGCTTTATAAATACTATGATTTATTTATCGTATTGGTTCTGTTAATAATGATTTGTTGCTCCGATGGTAAAGCGCCACAGAGCTTTTCAGTCTCTTGCATTCTACCTTTACGGGGATGGACGTAAATTTCAGTTCAAGTTACGTTGGGACAATCAGGGGGTTTACTATATAGTTTACGACCAACGAACTACTCGTGGGCTCACTATATCTAGTCTAGATCTTCTTTACGTACTCGTGAATAAAATTGGAAAACATATGAGCCCGTTTCAGAACTCGCTTTTAGTGGTAATAGCGCGCTTTTAAATTTTTTCTTAGTGACTTTTAACTACAGGCGACTCTGTAAGTGACTTTAAGAGCGAGTTGTGAATATGGGCTACGAGCTTTGGATAAAACTTTACTCTCGCCTACAGCACCACAGTGGTAATTAGTTGGTAGCTCGAACGATTTTCCAGAAAAAGTTAAACTGTAGATTTCACGTAGACACTGTGTATTAATTTTTAATCCTGAAAAAAATGTGCACTAAAAGAATAAAATTTTGCATTTCTTTAATTTTTGAAAAAATACTGAAAAAATATTTGACGTGGTCACTGGGTCTTTGAATATACTGGAAGTACCCACTGAGAGAGTATAATCGCCATGAGACAGTTGCCGTATATAAATAGTAAGAAACTCGAGGTGGAGGTAGCTTATTTGATTTATCATTAACGAAATGAAAATCGCGGTTTGCCAATGTCCACAGAAGAAAAGTCAAACATATAAAAGGATACTAGAGACTTTGTTAATTTACTTTCTTTGATTCTCAGACACCCTCGATAGAAACCCATGTTATGATATGTGTATGTTTCGTGTACGGGGACCATACTTACACCTTAAGATGATAACCAAAATTTATTTATTTACTCGAATTTCTTATCTTCTGTCGGATTGCAATTATCACCCAAATTTGGATTGTCATTATTCCATATTGCGCTAAATTTTTGATAAATAATAGAGATTTTTAAACGGTAATTCATCTGTATGACATATCTATGTACACAGTATAGTAATTAAATGATAATTTATAAGTACAATATGAAATGTGTCTCTCGACATTAGTTTCCGAGTTCTTCATGTATCGCACGTTTCACGTATATATCAGTCCCGGGTTATTTGCTCGGTAAATATTAGCCAGAGCTGTATTATTCGTTTCTCTAGAAAATTGGTGGTAGTAGGTCGCGGCACGTATGAGTGCATACCCATAGAAAAAGTAGAATCGATTGTCCATATTTTCCCTTGGAAATTGTGTATGAATACAATCGATTTAAAACATTGAATTACCCAACATGTGAAACTCACCTGCTCGTTAGCGAATCGGAATTTTTCATTTCAGCCTATTATTTCCTGTTTCGTTGATATTATTACATAATGGATGATAGAGGTTTACAGTTACCCAGAAGGCCTAAGCTAAAGCTAGCATTTCGTCTAGCACAATGGACGCAAGATATAGCATTAATCGCATCACAACTCCCTATGGCATATATGCATCTGCGATACTAATGCACAGATAGAGTACGTAATCCAGATCAAAGGATAGCTTCCATTTCGCATGGAGGACTAACGCATTCCTGCCTACGGAGATTACGTAAAGGGTAAAAAAAAGTGTCAAATTCATGCGTATATTGATTTCTTCTTCCATAAAATACATATTTTACAAACTTATGTGGCCCGATTGAAAATGTTCTCGTTTCAAGCTAATAACGTGCACTGTTAAAAGTTACAGCAATTTGTACGTCAATCTGTCGATAATTGAAATTTTATTTATCCGAATGACCCGTAGAAGGATTTTCGAAGGCGTAAATGGAGCGACGACAAAGAGATGCCAACAATGGCTAATTCAATTTCACGGGCCCTTTGCGAGCTAATTTGAATAATTTATTGAAAATATTCATTGTGTGCCATCGACAGAAAAATTAATCAGGAATCGATTATATCGTAGAGGAGGGTCCACTCTCTCGTTTTCCATCCTACGATGCTTTCCGATAGGAGTACGTACTTCTTTGTCCATTGATGGATGAATAGCAATTGGGGATGCAGATGGAAAATTCGAAATCCGCTCTCGAGCATCCTATTGACATTTTATTAAGAATCCCCAAGAATACGCCCTAGAAAATTTATGCCAAATGCCGTCAATTGTTCGAAACGATTGTTCGTTCCCTTTTCGATGTACTTTATCAAATTATGAATGCCTTTAACACTTTTCGACCCCACACAATCACAAATATACTAAACCAAGCAAGCATCGCTCAATTACATACCCATCAAAATTGACAATATAGCAACTGAATATATATGTGTCCAAACAACAATAACTATAGCACAGCTGATGTCCCGATAACAATGAAGTATTACACGCTAGCGGAGCTTCTATAGGATGGTAATTAGAACGAGGCGACTGCTTGCGAGATACGAGGGCCCCGTCGTACCTACCATTGGCATTGTTTCGACATTGCTATATAATCTAAGTTAATTCAAATGTCTATATATCTATATATGGATTAACTTAAACATATAAGTACATATACATTTATATTGCATAATATTACGGTACTATGATTAACTCTATCCCCCATCATACAAGATTAAAGCTTATCTAACATTTCAAATGTTTCTATACTGTATCGTCCGAAGCTCATCGTTCCCGGGAGCAATATTCTAAGATCCGTCATGATTTAACAGTACGCAAATTAATATCGTATATTTTGCCATGACACGCTATGGTTCTTAAACGGTACGTGGTCTGGGATAACGCCCACTACTCTGATATGCATCATGCCTTGGGCTTCCGAAGCCTACCGGTGCCTCTGTATCTCTTCCCGTACTACGTACCTGTACGTACAGTACATACACGAGTATTCAGGTAAATGGTATTTGGCTACACGGTAATGCATTGTTTATAGAAAAATAAGATAAATTATGAGGGAACTGGGTTGCTCATTATAATAGGTCTCCGGCTATACGGCAGTAAGTAAGTAACCAGTAAATCAAGAGTTACCCATGGAAAAATTCACCGATCATTGACTTCAATTACACACAGGGTCATTCAGTATTTCATCCTAATCAAAGTGAGGGCAATCATTGGATCTACCGTGAATAGATTATTATGTTGTGTTATGGTACTCATGGATATACATATACTTATGATGATCAGTTCTTTTTTGAACTATATAACTGTGTATACTTTTGTACAGGTGTGCGTATACTCGCACGTATAAATGTTATTCCATGCACGATTTTACGTATGTAAAAAAAAGCACATACCACTCACCCTGAAACCGGCTTGGAAAGAATCGCTGCGCAGACAGAACGACGAAGAACGTGGGATACCGAAGGCGGGCTCGGCTGTCACTCTAACGGCTTGAAATTCTGGTCCGTGATAAACTGCTGTCGGTACTTCACCTCACTCGTAGCTTCCACGTACACTATAAACAATCCAACCACCACGTGGGCGTTCAGTGTTTTGCTGAAAGTGGCATTTTAGACGTGGGGGCCATGGGCGTGCTCGATTCATTTCTATTCGTAGAAACGGTAGACTGAAATGATCCTGGGCTTAAAAAAAAGAAGAGGGGCAGAAGAAAAAAAAACCAGAAAGATTCGCTGAGAAAACTGCAGTTGGTAATGGATAAACGTCTTTGATGTGACTCGCTGCTCTCCGACTGCGTTGAGTCTATATGTGAGCGCCACAGCTTCATTCTGTCAGTCATGGGAATTATGTGTGAAATTAGATTTTTGCCCGCGTTCCTAGCCAGCAGCGACCTAGATTCGCTGCTGAACTTTGCGAAACAATAACTTTCTTTTCTGACGCGAGTGCTGAAAAATAAAATACTATGGGTCTTTTAATCCCATAAAGCGTTAAATCAGCTGACTGTTCGTGCCACGGTTGATGAAGCTTAACGCGTGCTAAATTCCACGTTTTTCAGAATGGTTTTGCATGTACGGTTCCTTGTTCTTGTTTGGTTATTTTTATTATCTTCTTCATGCATTTAAACGTGCATTGTGAACCTGGATTAGGAGCGTGAAAAAGTTTTGATAAAATAAAAATTAATGAAATGTCTTATAATAGTATTCATTTGATTTTAGCATTCCCCATAGAGCACGCATGGCGCAGGTTGTGTTTCTTCCTATACATTTCTTCGGAAGTGATTGCATATTCACTTCTTGTTGAATCGTGACAATGAGCACTTTGCATGTACCTGTGAAGATAAATAACGTGACAATAAAAAAAAAATCACCATCCCCGAAGAAACTTATATGTAGGTGCGAAATGGGTTTACCAGGAAGCAGGCATCGTGGACTTGAATTTTTCCATAAATTTTCACACGACAAGTGTGTCGAATTGTATCTAATGCATATTGGTATAGGACGTGCACATTGTCGATCATTGATCGTAAGATGCAATGCACTAATGCACATTAAATAACAATATTAACATAATTCACGCACGACGAACTTCCAGCAAAAGCCGTTACCGCTCGACTGGCTCCTTCGAAGCAGCCAGCAGGCTGCATTTCAACGCACCATCGATATAAATCTCGAGGGTTCACTTCCTCCGGCAAGCATTCACCAATAAGAATAAAAATATTAGAAAACAATCTTGAACGTCCTGAATAGCTGCTTCATTGATGGGACGTTATTGTGATTCAAGTGGCTGGGTACCTACTTCTAGGAGGCCAATTATAAAGTACCTAAGCTTTGTGACTAATGCGAAGCGAAGGAGAAAAGACCGTTTTTCATGGTTGGTAGTTCACGATTATTTCCATACACAAGCTTCGTTCGTGAAGCTGCTGAACACATTAATAAATATATGTATACCAATATACTTATATGTACAATCAAAAAGATTGCAACGAATCACCATCGCCTTTTTCGATGTGAAATATATTCGTTGGAACGCCTTTGAAACTTTCCGTTACTAATGAAAAGGATGAAGATAAAAAAAATTAGAAACAGGAATAACGGAGCAAGAGATCGAGATTGCAGATTAACCTTTCTCGCTGCTAAATTGTTACACCTCCCGGCTCAGGTCCTTCGTTTCTCACGTCCCTTGTATTAGTTTACTTTTGCTGCAATTACATCCTATAGTACCCACGGGACGACTAAACTTCCTGGAGACGCGACATGATTTCTCTCAGGAATACGGAGGAACCGCCTGTAGCTCGCTTCTGCATGCAACTGCCAAAGCGGCGCCGCCTTCTGAAACAACTTGTAATGCGCGCGGTTCTGGAAGCTCTGTTGTAATTTTATCGCTTGGGTCCTACAACTACATCGCGCAGTGTTGCTACTGCCAACTACTGCCAAGGATCGCTTGCACGGAACCTTTGAGATAGACTTTGTACTAAGAAACCAATTTTACGGCAGGTAAATAGGAAGCAACCCTTCAATGGGCTCAAATGCTGGATCATTCAATATTAAAAACGAATTTTATAGACTGACGTTTTACTTTTAATTTTTCCCAATTTAAAACCTAGCCTGGAAACCTTTTGACAGCAGTATAGGTCACGGATACTGCGTACTAAACGACCAAATTCTATACAATGGTCCTGCTTTGCGTTGTGGCAAAGCGTGAAAACACGCGTGACGTACTAGACAATAATTTGCATGTCGTCGTAGGCCGTAGAAATATTGTATGCATATTATTGCATTTCGGTAGTACTCAATAGCGTATTATGCGGAGGCGAAGAAATTTCGTTTATACCATTCGCCTTCGCACTTAAAATCTGTACTACACATTCAAACTCAACATTATGGACCAAAGTGCAAAACGGCTAGTGCAATGATGCAAAAACATACAAGTATTATCGTTAAACGCCATCGGATAAAGAAGAATTGTGAAGAATGAGCATCCCTGATCAAGGGCCGCGCACGTTTGGACTAGTTGACGCAAAGTACTACCACTAGCGCTCACCGCGGCAAAACGTTTAAGCTCTGGACGAGGAAAATCTGATAGTTGACAGCTCGATCTATTCGCACCCAAAAAATATTTTTATCGGCTTCATTTTGAGTATCGCAGTAGCATGGTGTATTCCTGATGTGTATTTTTCAATCCTCGTGTATTCCTTTTTTATATTCATCTTATAGTTTTGTAAATTAGTATGACAAGTGCTACATCACGATCGACGAAGGCCATAACGCCGACCGTGATACCTCTATCAGTTTGTCAGTATTCACGTCTATTAATGTCATCCATTTTTTATAGAATAATCGAAAATTTGGTCTTCGCAAGAACCGAGATTTCTTTGGAAGGTTTCAGTCGAGTGAACTACATTAAATGACAGTGATTCTGGGTCTCGATTTTTGGGTGCGAAATTTCCTCCAGTCCTTGTTCGTGTGAATCACCCAACACGTAGAAAATTCAGTGCGGTTCTCCTGTAAAGAAACGTCTACCGTTTCTACCTTTCGAGTAATTACTTTCCACGCGAGTTTTACTCCTGTAATTGTCGTTTTCCTGCCAAGAATGGCAAAATCCAGACATCATGTTTTGCTCCTAGAGATGCAACAGGAACGTCTTTTTCGTAGATGGTAGTGTACAGTTTCGCAATTTCTCTAACACTAGTGCAGCTTTTTCTTCTCAAGTCGCTCTTTCAGTCTACAGTTAATTATCGTTTTCTTTCGCGAAAATATTAGTTCATGCAAAGCGTTAAAGGAAGTGTGTAGCGTCAATTATACAGTATGAATTTGTAGTTTGAACAGTGCTTTTAAGTAGTAAAGAAAATGGTGTACTTAAAACTAAAGTGTTTCAAGGATGGATCATTGGGATAATAAAAGAAAAAAAGATTTTTACCTTTTTTCGTACTTATGTTACTCTAATATGAAAACTGATTTAATCCCACGAATATTCATTATAATTCACAGGATGTAATGGATTTTCCTGTAAATTGTTAAAACTTCCTTATGGCTTTTTGAGCTTAAGATAATTTTACCCGTTAATTGCTCCTAATGGGGTGCTTAAAATATATCAAATGATATCATCGCATGAATTAAATTACAGAAAAATGATTCGTTTCATCTAACTGCTATAATGTTACACCATCTCTATGGTTTCTACATCCTATTTTAAGATAAATATTCAAGCTTATAATTAGCATCGTATTATATTTGTAGACGAAAACCGATACCCATGAAATGAAGTGAAACAAGCAAAACGACATGAGTGGAGTTATATTAAATTTTGAAAACAGAAGATAATTTTGGCTTTAAAATAAATTAAGTTCCAAACTGCCTGTACTGGACATTGACGTAGTTCCTTGAATTCTAATATCCATTTATCCCGAAAGATATTTTACGTTATTATTTTACATCGTTAAGTTTACCAACTGTATGTTGTTGCACAGAAGAGCAGTAGGAGAGAACAACAAGAACTACGGTTTCATCGCTACGGGCGAAGAAGTCGGTACGTTGTAATTACACCCAGCAGACCTCCTCACTTCACCTGGGTAGGTACGCTTAATACATGTATGCAGATTCAGGAACACGTACGTTAAATTTCCAGGTGCAAGTTAGTTCCAAGCAAGTACGTAGTAACATCTCTAAGCTATTTTTAAAAATATAAATTTCAAAAATCTTTGATCCCTAAAAGAAGTCAAGAAGCTTCTTCTTCGTAACTCTTGTGCAAGATTTTTTATGATTTAATGATAACTCAAATGCAACGGACGATTGCACGCTCGATGAATGCGAATGAAAATGTTGGCGCGCAGGTATAGTATAGAGGAGTATTGCGCTGATCTGATGGTTCGAATCTTCGTCGTGCACAGGCAAAATCTGCCCCAGGTCATATAGCGTAGGAAATAAACCCAACCGCCATTCTTTGTGCTGTGCGCGATATTAGATTGTCAGTTAGATACAACGCGCTCCGCCTTTAGCTACTAGCAACTACTATTTTGCTTCTCACTTGAATGAGCGCCAACGCACACGGCCATGGAACAATATTCGTATTTTTACCGTTCGGACAAAACCACTTACGTCCATGATGAGTTGTTACTTACCCAGGGCTATGCGATCCATGAATATGTATCAGCATTTTTCATCGTGTTCGGAAAGTGCCGAGCACAAAACACTGTACTGGCTGTACGACTTTATCGAACTACGAGAGTCAATAGTTTCGTTCTTGACGCCAGCAGTAAGTTAACTAATGTGCATTTCCAACGGAGAAAATAAAAAGCGTGTCTAAAACAATACAAGCTTCTTTGTGATAACTACAATGTGTCATTAACTTTATGAAAAAAATTTTGGAAAATTTTATCAAATCGATATCGGATACACCTTTTGAAATTAGCCATTCTGTAATAATGACGGTTAATTCATAAAAAGGTGCTACTACTGTTTTAAAAATAATGCTTAGCTAAGATGCTGGAGATATTTCTTAGAAAGAGTTATGACTCAGGAACCTGTTTCCTCCCTCGTCGGACAGGTTTAATTTCTTTGAGTAATAAAAATGGCAGAAATTTGTCGGTGGATGTTAAGGAAAAAGTTAATTCGCGCCAGGGGTGGATATAGTCTGTAATTAACATTATAAACATACTACAGAAATTTCTTCGATACTCTGCCTTAATAAAATCATGATAAATCTAGTCAAACCGAAATTATGGAAAAAAGCTATATAACGCATCCTATTACATGCAATCATCATTTTTGTACAATTTTTTATGAACAAGATTGCTATTCCAACGATTACTTTAAAGTCCTCTATGACCAAATATTAATTGTATCTTTTCTCACTGATATTTACTCACTGTTTTTTTTAATGCCGTAAAGAAGACACCGCTCTATTATCTGACACTATTAGCAATATTAGCATGGTAACGTTAACTTCCCTCATAAAACTTAAGCGCTGTAACTGAGTGGCCACTGCGGTAGCGAACACTGTATTCATACCGATGCATAGAGGTAGTACCTACTGACGTATAAGCAATGGGTGCAGCCAGGTAAAGAATATTACCTGCATTTATGATATGTTAGGTTATGTCTCCATTAGGTAAGCTTAACGTGTCGCTAATGTAACGCGCACTCAAACCCAGTGCCTGGTTTTGCAAACCCAAGTAAGAACATAATGGCGCAGCAGTTATCTGCATAATGCTTCTGTCGTGTTACGTAAAAACGTTTGCTTTGCTTTATCATTTCAAAGGATAGAGGATACCTTAACTTTTTATCACAAAGTTCACTACGTGGATATATATATATGTATATATAGCAAGATTGATCGTTAAAATTTTTATATTTCACGTTCTTTGCGCGTATCTGCATATTTTAATTAGTTCAAAATCAGTTATCTTCAGTTACTAATTTTACCATAATCATTTGTAGATATTTATTCAGCATGCTTTATGGAAATATTACGATATTGTAATATCACGTGGGGTCCGACATGTATACGCAAGACTATGGCACATATCTACGTAGGTGCAATGCGAGTCTAGCAGGGAAACCGTCTAGAGACGGGGATAAGGAGATAGTAGAGTAGAACATCATGCTAACGTTACTCTTGGGGGAACAGTAACCAACCTTGATTTCGAAAGATAGCGAAACCGTAGTACGTTGTCAAAAGTTTAAAGTTTCTCATCTTCGTTCATCTTATCCACCAGAAATTACATTAAATTATAACTAATCTATTTGCAGCTTGAAAAGTTTTCTTGATATTGCCATTGGAATTTCGTTCAAAGAAAATCCATGTTATCTTGGATCGTCCTGCAAGAGAATTCAAAATATGAAAAAAAGAATGTTTTACTCTCGGTATCTTGAAAAACTTGCAGGCAGCTGTAAAGCCGGAAAATGTCCTCATTTTGCTAATAGATTGGATACAAAAAAAAAAGAAAAAAATGACGGAGAGAAAAAATAAGATTAATACAGACAGAAACATTCTCAAGCTTTTCTGTAACATATTGTTAGGTGCAATCAGCGCCTTAGCAACAGCTGAGACCTTGAGGGGTTGAAGGTAAGGAGGTTGGGAAATATCGAAGGGTCGTCGTATACGGCCTTGGGGTCTCAGTTGCGTCGAGACGCCGTTATCTTGTCTGCGACGCCCCCGACGCCGAATTTCGGTATTCTCGAAATAGAACGAGATGAGGTGTAAGTCCGTCTGTAGGAGCTTCGTCGTTTATTTCATTTCGTTCAGGTACCAACCGTTTTCATCTTTCTCTATATGGACCACGAGACAAATTTTGTTATTATTAAATTGCAATTGAAATTTTGTTCTTAAACTATTCTGATTAGAATGTCAAGACAATTAATTTGTTTCATGCAGGTAACGATTCTGTGAATTATCCATGATATTATATTATCCCTGTTTCCAAGAAAATGTAGATTCTACGATGATAATGCCGGAAACTACCTTCTTGGTAAGACGAGAGGGGACAAGGAAGGGATTCACCGTGTAATTCGTGTAACTTCGTGTACGAGTCTGAAATACTATTATGAAGATAACAATGGTACCGTACGCAAGGTACATCCCACGATAGTGTAACGGTAAATTTAACTATTGCCAACTTGCTCTCCTAATTTCCAAGTAATTGTGCTGAATTGCGGCTGTTGTATGGCATTCAAACGAGCCGTGCTATCCGTCACAGCATCCCGTAACCACGGCGATATCCGTTTGATTGATACACACTAATTGTCATTCTAATGGTTAACTTCGAATTATCTAATAATTGTATCCGCGTACGTACGCGCGTCGTTCTTGTACTATTACTGAAATTCCATCAAGCTGTATACTATAATTACGAAAATTGACACGTATGAGATTTACGTATTATACTTATTGAATGAGCTTTAGAGGGTTTTTATGAGATCCTTGAAAATGCGATGTGTTGTTATGTCAAATATCATTGACCTTTTCAAGACGATAGACAAGCAAGGATAAAGTAAGATCCTTGGAGAAAAGAAAAGAATGAAAATGGAAAGGAAAGAATAAAGTAAAGAATGAGAGACATTTGGCATGCGATCCTCGTTCTCGAGGGCGACACCCCAATATCGAGCGGCGAGATTTGTGGCTCACGTGTGAAAAGCGACACAACTTATCGATGATTTATCTTCGTATTTATTTTTTTCGAGGGTTCTGGAGCGATCTTGCGGATCGTGGAATTGGCTTCCCAAAGCAAAGGGTAGTCTGGAAAGAGGATTCCCTATGCAAATTTATGTCCTCCTATCCGATGCTGATATTCGACTGTCGATAAGAAGTATTACATGCTTTTTCTTTCGTCCTGAAAAAATTTGAAAATTTATACGCTTTATAATAACTTATGCAGAGTGTGTAAAGCTCTATCTTATCTTTCAGTTAATAATAAATTTAATTTTTATAATGTTAGACAATTTGAAAATTTTTCTACTAGTTTTATTTTTATTTTTGCAATACATTACCGGAAGCATAAGAAATTCGTGAATTTAAGTCGAACCGACAAATTTGGCGATCTTATTCTCATGGCCGCTCTATGAATTATTTTATACGTATCCTCGAGAACAAAAGAATATCTTGCGGCATGAGAGGAAAAAGAAAAGAGGAGTGGCGCTCATTGACTTCAAGGGCAACATTCGAAATTCAACGCGGGGATCTTCGTAATCTGCTCTATGCGAACCCTTACATTACGCTAACGACAACGTAGGATAAAGGTATGGAGATGCGATCTTCTTTTTGCAGGAGGGACCAAAGAGAACTTAATATTGAGAAACGACGTTGCGCTTATCCTAAGTCCTGCCCGAGAAGTGATAAATCTATATATCTCCTTATTTCCTTAGTATCTCCGCGGGGGCTGTTCCACTCTGAAATGGAAGTGAAAGTTTCGTAGGAAACTAAAATGAAAAAAAAGGAATAGGAAGATGCAGCCGGGAAAAAAACGTTAGAGGTAAAAGAAAGTTACAAAAAACAAAGTCTTTTGCCACTTGAACGCAGAATCATATACCCACGTATGTAACATGATTATACATCGAATATGTTCTATATTATACAGTGGAACTTCGATAACTCGAATCTCAAGGGAAACGGAATATGCTTCGAGTTATCGTAGTTTCGATCTATCGGGATTTTCAAGTTATAAAAGTTCGAAGCATTAGAAAATTCCAAGATTCATAGTCTTATAGTGGTTTTTGACTTACAGAAGTTCATGTTATCGATGTCCCAATGTAGAACAATTTGATTGGGAATATTTTTAATCTAAATTCTTGTTTAAATAAACATCAAAGTAAATTATAAAAATTAACATTTTTCATTTTTGATATGAAAGTTTTGATTTCGTTAATTTTTAAAAGTAGCTCAGCATACATAGTATGTGTCTACACGTGTTGTATGCTGTGACATGAAGTAGGGAATAAAAAGTAGTTATATCGTACATCTTTACTAAAAAATCTCGTCAACGTGGAAATATGTAAGGTTATTCCACCCCTTGGTAAAATCTCTTGCGAATCCCACAGCGATTACCGAAATCCAGGCTCGACGTGTCCCCGACACTCATAGGAATTTAACGACCAGGCGATAACGTTAAGGCAGACGATGCCCGACGTCACGGGACGACGGTAAACTTTGGAAATGACGCCTTTCGAAACGGAAGCATTCGAGTAAAGTTCGCAAGGGTGTCTTAGCCAGGGTTCTGTAAGAGGGTGAATCGCTCATTCTAATGGTATTATCTACATATTTTATATTCCCCAGATGCGCTTCACGAGGAACATGACAACTTTTGCATATGTAGTATATCGGGGATTAAAATTGGGTACCATGTGATGAAAATGTCAAAATCCTATTTATGACGTAACGGGTTTATGCTGCCATCGAATCATAAATTTTCTTGACGTCTTAAGTAACAAGGTAGGTACAATGTACTTTTTGACAGTAATCGACTCTCTGATAATCACATATGTTTTTTTGATACACGGCAATTACGATACTAATTTAATGTAAGAATTATTATGTTTTTCGCGATGTTCCACCTTTTGTTTTACATTTTAAAACAATTTCCACGGATTTACTGAAATCCACGTATAACGCTAGGTAAGTACTAAAAGTTAAATATGCATGCAGGACATATTAATTTTTCGCGGCTGCAGTTAAGCGGTAGAAAAATGTATATAAATGTAAAAAGCATAGGATAGAAACGGAAGTTGGCTGCCGAGTAGATTAGCATAAAGAGTCAGTTCATTACGTATCCGGATTATAATTAAATTTTCGTACTAAATTATGAAGACTTATTCTTTACTCTACAAAGCACCATTCGTTATCAGATTTTATGTTAAACAATTTAAATTTTGAGCGAATACATATATATGCACCTGTATATTCCTTAATGAATATCGATATACCCTCGTTATTTTTAATAGATTTATCCCTCTTATTCGTTTGGGTAATTTAATAATTTGAAATTGCAATAATCTGCAATTATTTCTTGAGATTCAACGATTTCCCCAATTTTATTAAAACGAACGAAGGATTACGATTTCTTCAGTAAGCTCTGCTTTTCATCTCTTACATGAAAATCTTTCTCTCGCGTCAAAGTTTCAAGAAACTTTCGTTCGAAACCTAAGATAAATGCACGCCTTAGAGCAGTAAAAGCGGGGCCAGGGGTACCATTATGACTTTCAATAATGCGTTAATAGCTCAAGCATAAATCCTCGCTGAGTATAAATTCAACAAAATGGCGTTTGCCTACCGGGTGCGTGAAGATAAACCATCTTAAATTCCACGAAGCAAAACTGTTTCTTAGTACCCTCCGAAGATTCGCCAAAATTAAAACATTTCTCAAGCTCAAGAATTTGAAGCAACGGATTAGATATATCATCACATTTCACGTATCAAATGATACTTGTTTCAGTGTGTAAACACACACCAGTAACATACAGAGTGAAAAAATGGAAAGGTGTGAAAACTAATTGATTACTATTTTTGAACACGTACAGGAATAAAAAAAACGAAATGATGATTAAATAGCGTCATTTTAAAAGTTTTATATATTTTGGAAACGAACACCTTAAAAATACCGAACATTCTTAAGGGGCAAAACACTTAATGGTATAAGTTTTCAAAATGCGTATCATCTGAATTGACACAGTCATCGAGCCTTTTTTTAAAACGATAAAACGCACGCTCTCTTACAGTATCAGAATATCGTGAATCGCTTTCTGAATAGCCGCTTTGAATTGCTTTAGGTCTTTGGGTTGATCGGCATTACCATTAAGAGTTTTTCCCCTTACGGATTTTCGGTATTTTTAATATGTTCGTTTCTAAAATATATAAAACTTTTAAAATCATGTAATTGCGTTCCTTAATAAAACCTCAAAGTTTTTATTATTTAGCCACCATTTCGTTTTTTATTTCTGTACCTGTTCAAAAATAGTTATCAATTAGTTTTTACACTTTCCCATTTGTCACCCTGTATATCCTGCCGAATTTTACATTTCTCGTGAAACCATATAGTATATGAACATTATCGCGATACGTTTATATTTTGCACCTATCGATTTTTACGGGATACAATGACTTTATAAATTTTATATAATTAATTAATTACATATGAATATTATATAGTAACCGGAATCTAGAAATTCAATTATTGCCAATATTTTTTCATTCGACTTACATCATTATTCATGAGTAAATGACTTATTGAATCAAGTTCCAAGTGCTGTATCTATCGAAAGACAGCTATGTAGGAGCATACTAAATTGTTATAAAGATTGGAAAAGGCTCACGATCTTTTTGTTAATTTACTAATACCTTGGTAATGCATTTTCTAGCAAAGGTCCTTACAAAAGTATGAATATCGGCATCATAAATGTCTCTGACATAAATAATAATTGCTGAACGTAGATTATCGAGAATTTATATGAAGGCGAACCAGGGGTGACATTTCTGCAGGTACCTGCGTACCATTTTATTTCGCGAACTTTTTTTTCAGGAAGCTGTGGAATTTCACAACGGAAGGAAGAGAAAGGGACGGGTGCCTGGGAAAAAAAGTTAATTTACTTTCGAACTGCGGGAGCAACGAGAAGTTTTACGAGCAGAAAACTTTACAAACACAAACAAAGAGGAAAGGTCCAATTCAAGCAGCCTTAGGGGTAGGACATGCCTAGCTTGCAGAGTAGAATTATTTAATAATACGTTCGTGCTTTGCGATATGGCAGGACCAGGGCGTGTGCGTTGCCAACAGAGGGTTGATATTATGCGGTACCATACCCTGCCAGCAACGACGCAACCACCATGAGAGGGTGATATTGTCTGCGTGTTGGGTTTATAGTTGCCTGACTTCCGTGCTTGGCCCATTAAAGCTCAAATTATTTTACAACCTGCATCGACGTCGCTTGGAAAGTTCACCGGTCAATCTACAAAACAGTCTCGATGATAAAAAGATAAATGAAAAATCTGATATTTCATTGAAAATTTTTTAAGACAAGATATATCACACGAGGTAAAGAAAAATATCGGAACCAATATTATAAACGGCAATATAAATGACACGAAAAGTATTGTACCTTTTATTTCTGCGACCTCTTAGTTTTAGAAGCTGTAACAATTCACGGTTTGACAGGGCCAATAAAGTTTGGCAATCTTTCTACGATCAGCGAGGAAAAGTACAATCCCTCTTTTTGCCTGCCTTACGGCTGATCAGTATTTTCGTATCGTAGTAGATCGCTGCCAAGGGACCCCTAAAAACTGCGAATGTACTTTGGACGCGGGCGTCATAACAAATTTTGATTTCTTGCAAGACCCTCAAGAAGGGGGGTGGTTATAGAATGGTCTTAGGCCGGCGTCAGCGGAATAGAAGAGGGTACCAGGGATCGCTGCCGTATTTCCTTTCTTTATTCTTCTCTTTCGTCTTTTCCGTGACGGTTTTACATACATAATTTATTCCATTGCAGATTAAGGTATTTGGATGCTTCTGCATGGGGCGCCGAAACATATTACACGTTGCACAAGGACGAGAGGAATAATAAATGTCCAAGATGCCTGTCACCGATAATACGCGTACCAATCTACGGTTCCTGAAAAACGGATGTTTGCGATTTTCGTACTTTTCTTGGAAAGTATATGCGTCATGTGTAAGGGTCGTTGAACCAGTTAATACTAACGGATCTTCAACGGACTGACAAGGAACAAGGAATTCTTGAAGGGATTTCAAATAAAACTATCGTACCCTATTTTCTTTTTAAGAGACACTCTTGCCGTCTGTCTAATGACTCAAGACGCTTCTCCAGATTCTAAAAATACATTTCTTAAGCCGGTCAAAAACGGCGTTACCCTTGCGTCGATCCGTAACGATGCTGACAACCGGCCATTGTCCAAAGTCACTTTGAACGGCAGTGATAAATTTGGTTAGGTACTTCTTCCTTGGCTATATTGGGATCAAACGCTCTTCTGCTATTCCGCTGCAAAGAGCTTTGCAATTCAGTTTTGTCTTTCTTTATTTACGTCGTTCAGTTTTATCTACCTTTATTTTCAGTCGTTAATCGTTATTCAGGTTCCCGGGAAAAGTTTGCGTACGAGACTGTCCGATGAGGCTTGGCCACTAATTGGAAAAACGATTATTTATTGGCTTTATGAATGCCTTGGTACGTGTTAGACGTTTCTAGAGTCTTAGATTTTTATTTTACTTGCCACCAAAACTTTTCTATACATTTATACAGATATACGATACCCTGTGTCAAATATTTTGCAGTTAACACGATTCAATGCTTCTTTTCGTAATAAATTCTGATTGCGTTATTATTCAGAAAAGTATCTCGATTTATGAAAATTGCACCCCGAAACACGTAGGGTAGCGAACGTATGAATAATAAATATTGAAATACAATCCACATGATATTCATAAGTTTAAACGTCACCGCACTGATCGAACATTTTCCAATTCGAATGAATTAAGTATAAGGTACACCCTAAAATATAAATATTGAAACATACCTAGAAAGTTTGACTTATCAAAAGGTATAGTTCAACTGTGAATGATCCATAAAGTTTCGGCACTAAAATCTCCCCAAAAAGTCTATTTATAATTCATGAATAAGACCAAACTAATATAATTAGTCAAAAAAACACTGAAATCCCTTTATAAATCTATAGTAATCAATTAATTCAATAATTAGATATCTTCCAAGAATCTTCCACCAGTAATTTCGCAATATTATTAAACAATAATGTCGTTCCAAGTAGTAACTGGGCTACCACCTTCTCTTCTATGTGTCATGAAATTGCTAATCACTTACGTCTTATCTCGGCCATTCACTCTGTTACACAAGTGTTATACGTCAAATAATGTGATAAGAGCCTTTGGATGCCGAAGATAGAGCATCAGGAACATCGGTAGAGAGAAGAGCATCATCTTGGTGGAGCTTGAACAATCGTCAGGGTTAACACTTATGAATGTATTGTCTCACGAGTGGTGACAGGAACCCTAGTTTCCTTCAGGTCTTACATGCTCCGTTGAGTCGCATAAGAGCAACGCTTAATTATGCGTTAAATGAGACAACTGCGCCCAAGTAACAAAGTAGCAAACTCTCCTCCCTTTGGTATCTTCAGACATGTCGCCTTGTCTGATTCATGACGTCAACCGCAAAACCGCGAAAGCAAGCGTTATAGTACGTAGTGAAAATTTTTCTTTAATTTTTCATTTCAAAACTGCGACATTGCATTATGAAAATAAAAGACAAATTGAATATGTGTATGTAGCGATACTTACGCGTGTTACGTAGGGAATAAAATGCATGTTAGCTCGTAAAGCCATTATTTCCGGGAGTGCCGTCAAGACGCTACGAAAATAATCGACGCCTTGAAGTCTTCAAAGTTACTACGTGCAGACTAAACGAAACCAACTCTTAAGCCATGGAACCGCAGAGTTTAGAGATAGGACCATTATATCGACTAAACAATCTCCAGCCGCAGCAGCCAAGTACAGCAACCGTTGGCTGGCTGGGTGGCTGGGGGATTGACTGTAATGTCTTATCCACCCCTAAGTTCGCGCCCTTATGTTTACCCTATTGATTATACAGTTATGCTAGACCAAGGTTAAGGCCTTCGGGGTACCTTCTTATGGATCTTTGCAGACGCTGAACGGTTTGTTTTATAAAATTATGTTTGTACGTAGAATTTCAAAAAATACTATGAATATATTTCACAGAATTAAATACACCCCATGGGGATTTTTCTGTTTTGAGGTAAAATCAATTTTTATGTTGCATCGAATAAACAAGAGCATTCCATTTTTTTACTTATGGTACCATGCATTGAATGTTGATGGGAAAAGTGAAAAAGTTCTCGTGATCTTGAAAAATGTCGGAAATGTCTATTTTTAGATGTTTCTACGCTAATGGTCGAGTGACACGTGATTTCACCGCACATTTTCCGCCATATGTTCCAGATTCAGCTTTTTGTGAGAACGGCTAATGATCTGCTGATGATATTTAGTGTCACTTATGTGTGAAGTTACCTATCAGCTATCCGAGAATGTTACACCGAGAATATGTCCCTTCGCCGTAGGAAACATCTGCGAGTTTAGTGAATGACTACTCATATGATTATTAAGAATCAAGGAAGTACCAGTAAAAAATAATGAACGAAAACCACATACCTTCTAGCACGGTAAGCCGATACAGACACAAGATAAGTATCATTAAGCAGAGAAATTGAAAATGTATCTCATGGGCTACATAGAATTTTGGAGCTTTTACTTGGTACGTCACGCAATTTTCCAGAGTGCCTCATTGTGTTTGCAGAGAGCCTTGTCGCCCCATAGGAAGCAAATACAATAAACCATGAAAATAAAACGGTACAATCGACCAAGATGTACAAGTAAAACGCATCATCCTGGATATCACGGATAGAAGCTTTCCATAAAATACTGCAATGGCGTCTTTTCTCCTCGGTCTCGTGAGAATACAAAATATTTTTCAAACAGCCAACCAGCACTTTTCTCGCGACGGCTGTGAATAGAAAATCAGCGGGTTACCGTGCCCCGGGCGGAAACTAAACCTCTGATCTCTTAACAGAGAAAAAAAACATCGCATTTGTCACGGCAAAGCAGCCTCATTAGTCACACAAGCCCTCCGCCATATAGCATATAGTCATACGTATCCATACGAGCCAACTTCAGCATATATTACATCCGATCATTCTAACGCACAACACGACGTTATTACTATACAGTATAGATACCATCCTGAAGATTTGCATTTCACATTGCCAGGGACGTTGTAGCACGTCTGGCGAAATGGATTCTTCAAAATGCCGAAAACTATATCCCATTTGTCCCCCGGTATATTCTTGGCGTGGCCATCACGACCCAGTTGAAAATCCATCCACTAAAGTCATTGCTACATTGGCTCGCGGCACCTAGACACTTTAAAGAAAGGCTTGCGGGGATGCGCGCTATTAAACCGTGAGTTGACGCCATTCCCGTCTCAGGCGTTTTAAATAGATTTTAAGTGCAGAAGTCCAAACAATGGCGTCGCGGTATGCCAACTGTAATTCACGTGAAAGTGATTCCGCTCGTTACCTTTCGCTTTCATCTTATTAGTTGGCACTGTTCAAGGCAATGCTGAACCCTCCCCTTGGAATTTTAGAAATATCCGTAGATTTTTTTCTCTCTAACGTCAAGTACCAGGGGAAGACGATGTGCCGTCGATACAGTTCGAACGTTGAAATGACGATCGGTAAGAGAAGTTTAAGAATTGGCGTTTTTTATATCGAAAATAAAAAATGTATTTCCACAAACAAAAACGTGCTTCGCATAATCCTTATTTACACGTGCATTGTGTTTATTGGCATTGTTAAGAGAACACGCGTGGCGAATTTGTGATACTGACGTCTTACGAGTGGTTCCCATCAAGATTTATGATGATCGTTACGTGAAACGCTGCGTGTAATAAAGTGCAAAAAAATGTGAAGGGACGAAAGAAAAAAAAAGAAACAAGTGAAGTCACGTGCATTACACTTATACGTATGAATCGAGTATGGGTACAGGATGCGGTCGTTTAGCCATAACTCTATAATTACACTGTGAACCGACGCGTGCCATGTACTAGCTGCGCCACCCAGAAGAAGTCCCATTGCAGTTGAGTTCTCTCAAGTAAGATTCCAATCTGGCCTCTCGATATACAGTGTCGTACATCTAAATTGAGTTATTCGTATTTTTGGAGCACGCTGCATAGCGGTACCGGAAATTCAACGGGTTAACGGTAACGGAGGAGCGGTACAGAGATAGAGGCTATTTTAAAAGATAAAATGTACGAAATTGCATAAAAACATATATTGCAAATGTCAATAAATATAATAAGTAGACATGTGTTAAAAGTTTAAATTACGCGCCCTTGCAAACGAATGGGATCACTTCCGGAAGAGTGACGCAATGAATGATATAATTTTAATTTGACGTGTTGAAAATTTTATGCGCACGCACTATGGCGCCATTCGGAATTTATGTACGTATCGCCATTATGCATGTATATAATTTTCCTGTAGCGTTTGCGGAATTATTCGACCATTTTGAAAATTGATCCCCATGGAAACTGTATATCGGTAATTCGTAGTTGCACATGCGAAATGCGAAACTCACTCGCTGGTAAAGAGAAACGGGCCGACAGGATGGCGCGCATAATCACGCGATAGGTCGATCGGTATTCGAAACATTTAAATGATACGGTATTCATAGAACGGACCAAATTAATGGGAATTAGCGAACCCCTATGCTGAATAGTCTTTCCCTCACCCCCTTTCCTCCACCCGTTGCATAGTCCTCGTCACAATGCTTGTACGTTATGACGTCCGCCAACGTACGTGCATGTATGATTTGTAAACGCTATTAAACTCTGCGCGACGATTATATTAGACTAATGTGAAAATTAATACATTCGTCAGGCGCGTACGTGCAGCGTGCATTTTTTGTAACTGTGCAGCAACGTCATACAGGGATACTCGTAAGTGACTTTTCGATTGAAATATTCTATGCACGCCATTCGAGTATGACGTTAAATTCCCTTGATTCAAACGAGTTGGTTTCTATATGTTAAATCCATGTATCTGTAAAATTATAACAATGGCACTTGCAATCCAATAGGAAGTTCGATAAAAATTTACATTGAAATACCGTATTAACATTAATAAAAAGTGCATGCGAGATTATACTGCGTGCCAAGGAAATCATCCATCGTGAACTGCAATCAACGTATTTCATGTTGACTGTGCAATGCATTGTGTTTACACTGCTTCAAGATTACGTGAAGTTACGTGATTTTCTAACGCCATATAATATACATACTGAAAGATAAGATAAGGATATATAATTTTGGAATATATATTTATTTTACTTATTTAACGAAAATAAAAAGGTATCATTTTTTTCAGTATTATTATTCAATATTGTTTCATGTAATATTTTCTACTTATTATCCTATCGCAAAATACATTCGTATGCCGCATCTAATCACAGTCCGATATATGAAATGGTCGATATCTCCGTATAAAATCTCTATTCGAGTTCACAATGCGTACGAGGTGACGATATAATGCAGGAAATCATTAGCGAACGATAATGTACGAACCATTGGACATCACGCTTATTTATCTAATTAGCCACGTATCTACACGTGCTGAATGCATGATTCCATACGGTGCCATTATTCCAACGTTAGACCCAATGCGCGAACAAGTGAGTCCCTCCAGAGACGATAACGCGAAATTAGACACGCAGCGACAATGTGTTGTGCATGACTGGAAGATGTACAGACAGGAATTTATTATCCACGCCGACGCACGATGCATCGCCTGCATTCATGTATCTGTAGGGGTGAGCGATCGCATAGAAATATTTATTTTCCAACGTCCCTTCCGTTTTTAATAATGGTTGAGTAATTTACAAAAATTGTTATTTTAGTTAAATGTATATATATTTTTTAACGCTAAAATAAATTTAAAGGACAGAGTTAACGATCGAGTGGACGAGAAGTCAATTTGATTGGACTTTACAGCTAATACATACCTTGTCATTTATTCTGTGACACAAGCGAACAGTGATGAAACTTAATGAGCCAATGAAAAGGCAAAAGGTTCAACGACACAACTGAAACGTTTCGCTATGGTATATTAAGTTAACGGTACGTCAAATTGACACAGTGCGACGCGTTGACATTGGAGAACAGAGCAAGCAAGGTTCCTCGATAAATGCAAATCTCGGGAAGGTATGCGCGAGGACAAAACAAAAGCTTATTCATGCGATGATTTCATGATCGATAGCCGATCAATCACCGATCTGTCACGGGAATTTAGCTCGCATTTCAGCTTTCGTACTGCCCGACAGAATTCCGATAAACCTTTAAAGCCCTTGAGCGTGTTGCGGTGAAGGATTTTTCTATTTTCCTTTCACTTTTCAATTGCCGGTATGGTTTCCGACAATCCTGCCATCTATTGGCACGACTAGAAATTGCTATTGTTAAACCGAAAATCCACGTCGAACTACGAAGATTTCTGCTACTTCTGTAAAGGCTTCGGGATGAGCGCAACGTTTGGTAACTTGCGTTTTGAAATGCTTTCCTAGAAAGGTTATAAAAGCGAAGGTGTTAACTTGCAGTGGCTGGCGCCATAATAAAAACATATGTTTTATTCTTTCCTTCCCTCTTGACGCTACGCGTCGCTATAAACTCATTTATGCTCAAAAACATAAAACACAACCAGTGAATTTACAATGCTCCGCGTCGCGTAGATGGCATCACGACATTCTATACGTATTCAAAGCTTGTTTATTGGCTGGCCTGGCCGATGTGCACGTATTGCGATGCCCGATATGAATTTTCTCTTTTAACACATTTTTTTTTTACATACAGTCTGCCAGCTTCACTGAACTAAAGGAATTCAAATCACGGTTCGCCTATTAATATTGCATCCAGATATAGATATATAAATAGACAAAATATAGTGCATTATTGACACATTGTCAATGACGTTGAAAATTTATACGACCTTCAAATGGTCGTTGTAATATTTTAATATTTATAGCAATGCTCTATAACAAACAGAAAATTGTGTAAAGACATTTTTTACATTTAATTTCCACTTTTCTGATTATTATCAACATATCAATATATGTATCTGTATATATAATGGACGTCGGTGGTACGATAACGATTGGTGCAATTACTTCTCTGCGAAAAAGTCTTTCGGCAGTTAAGTAGCTTCACCCACCTCCAGGGTGAAATTTTATCTGCTAAAAAAAGAAAGCAGTAAAATCCCTTGGCTACGCCGCATCTAGCTATTGCACTCAGCGTGGATATGAGATAGATGGAAAGGGAACGATATTATGGTCTATAAAAGGGGATGTAAACGAAGGAACCACCCCTGCAGACACGCGGTAATTAGACGAGTGCAAAGGTACTTTTATAACGTTGATTATATACCTATATACTTTGGGCTTCCCTTCATTGCGTATATCCACTTTATAGAGAATCCAGCTAAGGATCTTATATATCAAGGAATTGTGCTTTATGTAACCCCATAAAATCTTAAGGATCGTCTACCGTAGATATACGTATATTTTATGAATATCGTACAAAGTATTTTTTCTCTGATGATTATCAGAGAAATCATCATCGGTATCGTCTTTGATGCTATTATCAGTCAAGGTATCGATGACTTAATTGAGATCCGTTACTTTAGTTTTTCATCTGATCCAACTTATTTCAGAGTTCTTACGAATACTTGGCCTTACCCCTAGGGCATCTTCCATCTGGTAGTGCTGCCACGTAACATCGTGTTCCTAACTTCACGGGGTAAGTACCAAAATTACATCCCCCGGCTGTGCAGCCCTCGAAACGAAAGTGCGGTGTTGGGGATGCTAGCCATCCATATATATTACGGGATTCTTCGCTTCCCCACCGCTTAACGATCTTTGTTTTAGTGCCAGTGATGCTCAAACTAATGACGCTGGTTGTTCAGAGTTTCTCAAGTCAATGAGAATTACTTTTTTTCTTTTGAAAATTACACCAATCGAGGCTTATCGGTACTTATCGTACTGAGGATACAATTTTCGATTTCCCTAACTTGCAAAAGAGAAACATAATTATATTTATGAGATATCAAATATGCATCGATCGTAGAATACTGCAGAATAATTTTTTTTTGGATATGGTGAAATATTCATGTACCTGATAAATCACCCTGCAATTCGTTTTACGCACGTTGAACGCACCGGAGGCGCATTTCATAATAACTGATACCGTCAAAAAATAAGAGCTTTAATAATTCAAAAGCCTGCCGTGGATTACCGTGAGGGTAGTACGGAGGACTGGCAATAACGAACGGTTATCTTGGGGCTGCAGTTTTGAGGGAGGCTGCACCAGCGATGCGAACATAACCGTAACCATAAACATACATGGCGTGTGAACCGATATACCGTTGGTTTTATGATTTTTAACAGACTGACCCGAGTCTGATAGTGTAAATGTTTTACAGAAGAAATATACCGATTTCGTAATTCATTTTCTATTAATAAGATAACCTTCGAGTTAAAGTATAAAAATTATTTTGCAAAATTGATGAAAAACGATCAAATACATTTTACTCCTACTATACCAACTTAAACTAAGTTCTTATCAAGCTATGAACTCTAAGTGCTTTAATGTCATCCGAATAATTCTTTTTAGGTGAATATAAACAAATAAGCATTATGCTAAAAAGTTGAACCATATTCGCGCGCAATATCGGCGTGCAAATAAAGTCTTTAATCGCTTCGCATTTACGTACTTTTCAAATGACTCTACTGAAACCTCAGTAGTAAAATGATACTGCTATCTTTATTTCACAGTTTGTTACGGTAACGCAACGGATGAGCACTTTACTCTCGTTGTCGGACGTTGAAATCTTTATACCCTGAAGGATCCCGTTACCAGCAAAGCGTGTACTTACATTCGATTTATTAAAAAATGTTATTTACAAAATAAAATAATTAAATTGCCATATACGAAATTATGAAGAATTCTGTTAATATTATATCTAATATAAATTTTGAAAATATTACTATAGTTCAAAATAACATCTTTTTTATGTAAGATTTTCCCTTTTTGAACGGTGCGTGTCTATTTCACATTTACATATTAAAATGACCGTATACGAACCTACTTCTTTAAACGTTTGTTGCATCACGAAATGTTACAATAAATCAGGGTTACTCGACGTGTAGAGAGGAAACGACAAGTTCTGCTATAGTTTAACGCCAAGAGACACAGACTGACACGATATCCTGAAATGGCGAGGAAATACGAATGAAACAGTATACAATTGAACAGCATGCAGTTACAGCGACAGAAATATTTTTTTCGGAGCAAATTGGTTTAACGAAACGATTTGTATTTTGAAATTGACATTAAAGTAACAAAAGATACCATTTTCTAACGAATAACTTTATACCTTATTTAAAATAGAAAAATAAAATTTATGTCTATCCAGAAAAAAATTTACAATATTTTATACTGATTCGATGCTCTACGATATATTTCTATTTTATATAGCCGTTATATCTTTACTGAATTATCCTCGCTTAACGCGATGCCAAAGTCACATAAATGCGTAACAGCATCGTTAAACAAACAAGAGTCATGAGGAAAGGAATTATGTGCGATAATACAGCCATTATCCAGTAATCGTTGCTACTACATACGCGTCACAAAAATGCATTTTTTCATTCAATAATGCTAGAGTCTCTTGGTATATTGCGATATACTGTATAATTGAAATTGAGTAAAACGCTTCGAGTGCACTCAATGCAGGCGATATATTCGACAGTTTCTATAGCAGGATCTATATTCATTATATTTTAGTAGACCTGACAATACCGCGCACAGAAACCACATTGACCACAACGTATGAGCGTTCCTATAAAGTGGCCAGCGTGTAATGCTGCACTCTCTTGTACCACTATAGTAATAGAACTTCTAATGGTTATAGTTATGTTAATGGCTGCAGCCTAACGCGTTTCAATCCACCGATGACGAGGTGAACTACATGTATACACTGCAAATTGCATTAATCAAAATAGTACTTTTTTGAATAAGAAAAAATATTAATATACAATTTATGAAAAAACATGAAATTTCATTCAGGAATTGTGAAAAATTATTTTCAATTGCTTTAGGAATAATTTTAACGTGTTAATGTATATTTCAGTTACCGCCTTTTGTGCTAATTATATTTCAAAGAAAGTATTTATTTTTCAACACCACAAATCATTGTCATTCGACGACCCGAGTAATGTATACGTCACGCATCTAGACTCTGATTGTTAGTTTACGTGAATATTGACGTTTTATCATATAAGGTATGCATAGTAGGAACGATGTAATATATTGACTAAGTCTATGTTTATCTTCAATTTGACAAATATATTATCGGTACTCGACTGAAAACGAAAACATACCATGTTCCATGCAATATTACATAAACACTCGGCCAACAAAAAAGACCGTAAGTGAATGCAAATATTGAAGAATATCTGCATATATATAACTTTCTACTTGGCTAGTAGATTATTATTTCCGACTGCGCTGTGTAACTGATATTACAATCTTTACGATTTAGCAGACACAAAAAATTACCTATGACATAAATATTTAATTATTCACCTCTAATGGGCAATGTCAAATACTCAATCAAATTGTAGATTTGGAAAAACATCTCATCACAAATTCGTCATAAATTTCATGATAAAATCTACAAATTTTATACACGAGAATGAAATATGTACTAAACACATTCTACGGCGAATTATTTTTATCCTGTCAAAATTTGATTAATCAGAATAATAAAAATGTAAAAACGTCTGATATATCCCGAAAGAGATTACCGTTTAATGAGACCAATGTTTCCATTTAAAAATTGTCTTTGAGCAAATTAGCAAAGAGGTAGATTTTTCATATGTGCATATATATATTTTTCATTTATACACACACTTATATACTTTTGCTTTGTAAGGAAATGCACGACAAAGTACCCAGGATTCTTGGAATGTATGTGGATCATCTTCTAGTCACTCGTCTTTCTCGTCTCGCCAACGGGAGAATGCCGGCTACGTGGGTAATTGAATCCAATTTAAAATTCAACCTTCCACCATGGTAAACCCCGCCGAAAAATACATCCAAGACTACGAAATTCACAGTAAGGTGCAATCGCGCAACGGCAGGCGACAGGCAGTTTAATTCTAGGCAGCCTCCAGAGACGCTTCGGGTGATTCAGCTACCAGCTCAGACACACCCGTCTATTTCTCTTTCGTTCCTCGGATTTCTCTTTTCGAGCGTCTCCTACGTCCCTTACGTTTTGTACATCGACGCATGAAACAACCAGCCCCACACCACTGGCAGACAGACTCGCCAGCTCCCTGCTAAATTCCACTATTTATTTCGTCAAAACAAAACGTGCAAAGAGCCGCGAAGCCAGACGGAGGGATGTAACATAGCGTCGCGAGATTGCTTGAAAACCGTCCACGTCGCCGGGCTCCAACGTTCAATTTCAAAAGGTCAGCATTTCTGAAGAAAACGCCCTTGACTATATCTCGTTGCAATTTACTCGACTGGCAAAGTCCCACAAGATTTTTTTCCCAGATGCAGCGAAGTAATGGATCTTCTTTATATTTGGTGCGAAGCGTATACGGTTACTCAGGGTTTTAAAGGTACCTGGCATAACTTGGAATGTCTTTCAGTATGCAATTTATATTTAAGGCGAATACAAGAACTACTTGTGCACTTTAATTTCAATTGAAAATCAGTTCAAAGTTGTAAGATTTAAATAGGGGACGTAGTAAAATTTTATTAATGAAACCTGTTCTCTAGTATGTTATTTCTTAATGGTAGGGATGTTTAAGGCCGGGGGTTCCTTCAGTTTCTTTAAAAAATCTTTCGATATATATATATATATGCACCCTCTCATTGTCAGTTCGCGACATGGACACGGAACATGGCTTTACCTGGTTACCAGTATTTCCCTTATTTTATGCTCGCAATTTAAATACGAATGACTTAATTCCTTGACGTGGGCGAGGTCGAAGCTCCCTCCTCTAACTGACTTTACTTTTATTTTATGTGCCTCCCGAGTGCCACTTGGAATTTAGATCTCCCATTCAAACGGACGATTTTAACGCCTTCTCTCCGAATTACTTGCCAGGACACAATTTACCGGAATGGCTTACCGGAAGATCGTCAATCTTAAGAATCTTTCTTTATAGCTTGGTTTTACTTGTTACATGCAAAATCATAACAACAGGTAAAACGTGCCTAGGAGTTACTTAGGCCATCAACAAAATCGGCTGCCTAAATAAGATAAATAAGTAATTGAATAAAATATAACTCAATTAAATTTGGTTACATCAATTACATAGGACTTATGTTGATTCAGTTTTGAAGTGAATTATACAATATAAAAAAGTTCCCAATACCTGCTGGAATTTTTCACTTAGATAAAATCGCACTGTTTTAAAATATATTATGGTACATTGCTGCTTTTAGATATAGTTACAAACGGCCGACGTAGCCTTGGAAGGTGACAAAATATCAAAATACCGAGCATTAAAAAGGCCCAGTACTGTAATAAACTCTGTAATTAGTTATCGGAGGATGATTAAGTCATAAATTAAGCTTGTTTACCTGTGCTCATCGTAGCAAACGAGACAGTTTACCTCTTCCTATAGTATGGTCATAAAAAGAGCGTCGCTTTCATGGACAGATACGAAAAACAAGGTGTAAAACATGATTTACTCATCGCAACATTTTCACAGCGAATTTTTTCCCTGAGCTCATCAATTAAATCTCTGAAATAGCTTAGAACGATATCTCGAAAAACGAGTTAAAGTTAACGATAATATTCCCACAAATTAGGCTTATCAACATATGACTAAATTCCGTTTAAGGAAGCATGAAAATCAAACACAAAAAAATGACGAAAAATTACCTAACATACTCCAACTATATATGACAACGCTGTACTTACCTGTAACTATTGTCGAGTGCACATGTGTGCATAATGCATAGAATGTGCATATTGTAACCCCATATCAAAAGGCCTGCAGAGAAACTGCCACAGCAGTAGGTACATAATAATATAATGTACTATGCTACGTTCATTCCGCCGGTGAGCACTTACTATAGCACTTTAAGATAATGTGAAATATCAAAGAATGGAAATAAAAATACTTCAACAATTTCCCCGAAATATATGACTTCAAGTACAATAAGAGAAATGTCTTTGTGAATGGCAATATACATATAATACAATATCAAGATAGTAGCAATACGTATAAATACTATGCGCAGTTTTAAAGGTATCAAAATATACCAAGGACTAACAAACAGTTTCTGGGTAGTTTGCCGGTCCGGATGTTTAGTTGTCAGAAAACTAAGACGGAAGAAAACTTCCGCGAAAAGGAGCGAGTGGAAGTCAAAACATGTGAAGGATCTCAAAGAGATTCAAATCGCAATGAAATAAAAGCGAGCGGAATGACGTATACCGAGACGTATATCATAATATTCATACATAATTCAACGTTTCTATTCTTACGTGAAAATAGCGTAACGTTTACGCACATTTCTCAGAAGAATTCACTCCGCGGCATAAGCTTAGAAATTGGTTACTAGTGAATTTTATAATAAATTTTAAAAATCCATCGGAGTCCCCCCAAAAAATAATAATACTGTGATAAATAGCAAATACACACTCGTTTCTACTGAATAGTCCAATGATTAAATTTAAATGCTGATTGATACTATTCGAGTTCATTAACAACTTATGCATGTATTTGTTTGGCATATACATATATTTCCTTTGAAATTTGTTCACAGCTTCCATTCACACAGCTCACTGTCTCAATTTCCATTGGAACTACCTACTACAGAAATTTCCATAAGACAGAGGTAACAGTTCAAGGACGAAAAGAGAAATAGAAGGCAGCATTCTCCGTCGGGTAAGTAACGGCAGTAAACCTTTGACACAGGGCCGTAACACGTTTAACCCGTGCTCCCATACTGCCCTGTCTCGTAGCAACTCACACCATAGCCATCACCATGACCATCGCAGTTACGTGAGTACCGACCCGACTCGGCCCTTGCTATCGTAGATTTATCGACAACTCTCCCCAGTAATACCCTTATAAATTCACGGAGAGTCGAAGAGCCATTTCCAGCTAACTCTTCCACCAAATATGTGAAAAGAATGGATAATGGTCTCTGTGCATTTGGAAGAAGTTGAAAAAAATAAAGAAAAGAATCAACAAAGAGTCGATCATTACGGAAGTGTGAAAATGATTCTTTCAATGAAGACCGAATATCCGACCAGTACAACAGCGTATCTACGTTTTACAGCTGGATGAAATTTAAATGTAGTAAATTATTGGACAAATTGATGGGATCGTATATGCTCATCGTTTTTGGAGTATAAGTATACTGGGTGAGAAAGCAATTAAGTTTAATTGTCGTTTGAGATCAGTCTTTAAAGTTCCACCTCGGGCGGTATCGCGGTCAGCCTTTGATATGTGGTTTTTTCTGGGTCTCTGAGGTTAAATTATGGTGGTGGATAATGCTCGTCACTAATTGGTTGTGTTTCATTCCTGTTGGCTTTAGAACGAGAAGCTATAATTTATTTAACGTTTTATTTATATTCGTTCACATTGTTTGCTCGGACGTGCTTATTATTACCGGCCCACGGGACTCTGCCAAGTTTAATCGTACTCAAAGTGCATAAATCACACCGAACTTGATAATAAATCAATTTTAGGGGGTCCCAGTTATGGCTTCTAAGTCCGATCAGGCCCATGGGAATGTTTGCTCTGAGGTGCCTTAATTGCGAGTTGCATACACCATAGATCGTTTGTACCGTTATGAGGTTATTACGTAAAAACGAATCACTATTGACGGCAAAATAAAAATATCGTTATCAATTATTAGTATAATAAAAAATTACGACATTAAGCATAAAATGAATACACAATAGTTCCCCATTGATATATATCCCATAAGGGCTATAAAGCTGTATAAGATCTAACAAAAATTCCTTTACCAAATAATCCCACATGGGATTAAAGATGTAACTAAAAAGCGTTATCGAAGTACCTGGTAGATTTAGCCAGATCCTTTAAATCTCCTAACGAGCTTAAGAGAATTTCTAAAAACTTTCACAACTCGACTGGCAAAGGAATCACTTATCTTCATACTTTGGCAAGTACATTGTCTTCGCAGCAAGGCACTATGTAAGACTGTGTCTTGGAGTCCGGCCAGCAGGGTGCAGCCGTTACGACTGACACTCAACCCACGTTTAGTAGTAGAAAAACGTGAAAATACTCTAATCGTAAATGTCATTCTTGAAGCCTCAGTGACTACCGAAATAAAGAATAAGCGTTGCAATACTAAATAATCTTGAGGAAAGTAAAGGCAATTATATCCGAGTGACGAAGACCGTATATTATCCACACGAGACAAGTAATTGACGTAATTAAAGCCAATTGAAGAAAGTCATAAACACAGGGTGATACCAACTACATATTGTACAAGAATAATATATGTAACAGAACTATCATAGTAAAGTCACAGCACGTGTATAATTGCAGTAGGTATAGACATATGAAAACGACATACATTTACTTGTCGTGCAGTTACATCTTGTGAAGGGAGGGTCCTAAACTACCGTGCAAACTGGCATTAGTTTGTGGTTTCTAATCCATTAATCCGTTCATTAATCACTTGGAATTGTGCTTTGGCCGTGAGAGCCGCCAAGGCTGCTCAACCGGTAGAGGCGGTAGTTAGTCGAATGCTGAAGTGGTCACCTCGATGCTATCGACGAACGACATTGAAATGGACCAAAGTCCTTCCATTATGATTTAATGCCCATTCGAGTCCTAAAGGGGTTACGTAACTACCGCATGCTACCTTTAAATGGTAAGCAATAATAGCCTTGTAAGGATTAAGTTAAGGATTTCAATTTAATTGATGTCGACGTACCAATTATAAACGATCTTGTTTATAGGAGATTTTAGGTGAATCACAGTAGCTGTCGATGAAAACAGGCATGTACTTTTAGATTGTTACGTATAATTGATTGTTTGCTGTACTTCAATGGACGAAGCTGTGTGTGGAATTAATTTGAAATATTTAATATTTCAGGTAATCGATACGACGTGGATTATTAGCTGAGCTAGAACTGATAGGATGATTAGAAGGAACAATGAAGTTTTGGGAAAACTATCTACGTATATCAGTACTTGTAAGCTTTGAGCAAACAAGGTAAATCCACCACGTGACTAGAGGTTTAATACGGCGCTAAAGAGGGTAAACTTTTTGCGTTAAGTAGAGAGTTCAGGCAGTGGGTGGTTAAGTCTAGTAATGATTTTAATTAAGGGCTAAGGATCTAATGCCAGGAAAACGAAAAGGGGATGAGAAGTTCAGGGCGTTGCACCTCTGAGGAGACTCGCAATAAGGCAATATAAGCGCCCTTTTCTCGCTGCAACTGTTAACGATAAGGGTTCCCATTGCCTTCATTTTCGACCCTTCGAATTTACTTCTGAAGCTTTTTCTAGCATACCAAGTAGTCTCATCAACTCATGCAAGACTTAAAGGTCCAAGTCATGTAAGTCGTGCTAGGAATTTTACGAGTAGTAAGTAAAATAAAATATTCCAATAATTTCAAAATCACGATGGCGCCAGATAATCCGATGTCACGTTTTTCAATTTTTCCGTCTTCGCCGTTTCTGAACGAACAAAGTTTTTCAAAGAAATAGAACGGAGGGGAAACAATAAGGGATACGTATATACATACGTGCTTCGCAAAAGGTCCACGAAATCTTCAGAGATAATGGAGGCTAGCCGCGGGGAGCTCTTCTAAAGTTGGTAATCCCTTCGCGTTAAGACAGGTTTTGTGGATGGAATCCAATAAGAGGTTACGAAGGGTGAGCGAAGGAGGACGAAACCTACAGTACAGTAGAGTCATCACTGTTGTGTTAAGCGAACCCAACCTCCTTCACGGTATACAGGCCGTCATCCTCTTTGCGAAGCATTCCGGCCGCCCTCCTGGAACGGAGACTCTCTCAAGGGCACTTGACGGCGGAACTGGAGCAAGACAAACTTGGTCGAAGAGTCGGAGCAGCCTGCTGCTGCTGGAAAGTCCGGAAACCTCCAGAGGGTACTGCACACATCACCGATCCAGAAGTCTAGGAATTTAGCCACGATGCCACTCCAACGGGGTAACGCATGGCTCAATAAGGCCAACCCAGTTCTAAGGATAGAGCTTCAGTTTTGCGAACGAAGTTGTTGCTGGTTTACGAACTTTACCGCAACAGAAATTCAGGGCGCTGCTGTCGCATCACCAAAACTGGCGCACTGGGCGTTCGACGATTCTACGACACTTTAACACTTCAAATAATATATACATTATGACGTGGCCCTTCAGCCATCATTGGTTTTCATAGGGCCACCAGAGGGTGCTGGAGGGTTTGGAATTTCCGAAAAATTAGGAGATCTGATCGGGAATCGAACCTGATAACTTCGGACTGCCAATTCGGGCACTTACTACCGTGCTACCGAACCCACTGTCCGTCTTAATAAGTACTATTTATTTATATTTTTTCGGTCATTCCCAGGTTGTCTCCCCTCCAGCTTTGTAACGTCACGTTACACTCCGATTACTCCCCCCCCCCCCTCCAATACACTTTCCCCCTACCACACTTCCCCCCCTTAAGCACGAGGTGCGGGCGCGAAGAAATCCCACCAAGCATCGTCCTCGGCCTCGAAATCCGGTTGGCCATCCCTCATCCCTACCTTGATGGTATCCTCTGGTTGCGACGATGCGGACGCCACGTCACAATATATATTAAGCTCTATTAGTAATCTCCTCTATTTCAACATTATCCAAGTACCAACTTCAAAGTTTTAGAAGGACGATTTGCTGAGGAAGGTAACTATCTTGTCTTCTCTCATCCTATCCTCATCTTGAGGCATTCAAGTGTCAGACGAATAGCAAGCTTCTTCTTAAGAGGATAGGTTTCCCTACGTAGACCCAGACTGAAAGTGGAAACCCTGTCGAGAGGAACTTAAGTAGATCAGTTTTCAAGCTATGTATACTCCATTCTGCTATCATAGCAGTTGTCACTTCTACGCAAGAGATTCGCCGATAACATCCTGGTTGAGTGTTTACCATAGTATAAGAAGTAACTTGGGACTCTTTCGATATTTAGTGCGCATCAAGGGCTTCGCGTTGACTTGGTTATGATCCAGGGTGCGACACATGACTTCGGATCACGTGTGAATGCCAGTGCGATAGAGGATTTGTTATTGGCTGCAAGACAATGGCTCCAGTGATAGAGGATAATCAATGCTATACAAGGGGTCTGAACTGGGGCGAGCATAGACCGTGTTGAACGGTTTGACAAGCGCTATGACATAGGCCACCTACATCGTGGCGAACGACGTCAAAATTTTGGTACGTAGTGATGTTTACACAGGAGCATCAGTTTGTCAACGAGTAACAGGGTTGAATGTCCGCGATGAAAAAGCAGATGATCACTGCAGTGTAAACGGACCAGTGCAAGAGTATGCATTCGCATCCCCGGGAAGGATGCGACTATTAATCATTTCGAAAACGGATTATATGGAAAGAAAGGGAAGATAGGTATGAAAGAGAAGAGAGTGCGAGGGAGAGAAGAAAACCGGTGAACAATTTCGACACGTAGAAGGACGTGACAGTTTAATATTAGAGATCGCGAGAGACCTCGCGTCACTGCGTTGTCTCAAATGTGTATTTATGGGCGCGATCTCTTCGCATGGAGTGGGTATACGTCCCACAGGCGGAAGAAATACGAGAAGAGATTAAGGGAAAAGAAAGAAGATGCTACGGAAAGGTAGAATGGAAGGGATATAAGTATTCATAGGGCGTTTTGTAATATGTCAAAAATCCGGACGTGGATTAAGTCGAGGAAGGAATGGGCGCTAATATGGTAGATTTAGAGCTGAAACGTCGTGGTAGCGCTAGGTAGAGATATTCCTAGAAAAATATTTCTGGTCTTTTATCTCGCCTTCATAGTTCAAGCTGGACTCTTTCGTTTGCATCGCGTGACTTGAATCTATGAATGTTGTTACCGCATGGCGATAGGATATGCAACAGATTATTACAAATTGGAACGGCGGATAATGTTCAATCTTTGACATTGATATAGAAACGGGAACGTGCTCTCCTTGAAATTGGAAAAACTGGTCACGATCTTAATAAGAATTCAATTCGCATTCGACAGTTTCATGTACTTGGAAGGCTTTTCTACCATTTTCGAGGTTAAGTTTCTAACCACGCCGTTAGAGATTATTCCGAGCCACTTTGCATTTTCATCTACCATGATAAAATCCAACGTGAATTTCAGCGACACCCGGTAGCCAGTCTCTGTATATGTATAACCCGTCTACCGTGACTGTACGAGGACATTGGCCGTTGTGCATCTGCAGAGGACTTTCCCGGAGTAAAATGACTAAAAGACCTCCTGCGTGAAGAAGAACATGGGACACGAAGGGAACGAGGAAAATGCGACGCGTTGTGAATATCGAATCAGGGGGAATCGGATAGCGATAAACGACGCGATTGAAAGCCCCTTGGATCGAAGCGTTGCTGAACCACATTGCAGTATTCTCTCTGGAATGTACTTGGATATCGATAAGCCATTCGCATTTCCAGTGAACCCGACAGTAACGACCAATGATAGTGGACGACTTAACGGGAACGGCCAATAGGAGAGGCTGTTGAATACTTTCGAGTTAGCAGGGACTAATACTCGAACAAAGGAAGCTTCTATACGGACTACCAATTTATGTTGGTATCCTTTACTGCCTGCCTTTCGGAACCTTAAGCGGTATTATGGTAGAATGGATTCAGTCAGATAGAAAACCCTATTGGGCAATGGAGTCCTTCGAAGATAAGCAAACGTTTAAAGAAATAAGAATAACTTGTTGAAGAATCAATGAAATATTATTTATTAATGTTTTAGAAAATTGGAATGTTATTCATATCATTATACTCGTCATTCGTCAAGTTTTTCGATATGGGATTAAGAGTATCGATTTTGAGTCGAGAAAGGTACTCCGATAGAACGAGAATATTATTAATAGTCAATAATAAAAAAATGTAAAAAATACTGAAATTTTATATTATTTCTTTATGCGGAATCTTGAAAAATCTTTGGAATTGGCTCAACCAATTCCTCTTCTTTAGTCGTATCTTCCCTGTATTCAAATTCGGCCTTACACCAACCGGAGAATCTGATTCTATGATATCGTTTGATTTAGAATCCTCTTTCTATAGTCTGGGTATATGTATATCGAGATATTGGATACACACTATTTTCAATAAAAAGAACGCAAGTACAACGTCTCGATATGATCTTCAAACATTGTTGATACTTTCTGGAGAGCAAGGAAATGATTTGACCCTGAGCCAATAGTGCTACTGATCCTAGATTCAATGATGTCGGATGGAACAGATAGTTCAGAAAAGTCCCGCTTAGATGGGGTAAGCGGTATTATTGCGGTCTTCGATGACCTTCCTCGTCATAGGGGAGCACCCAGTATCTACCCACCATGATGCTCTCTACCGTATAGTAGATCCCTTCGTAGTACCAATTCCGACCAATCCTGATGGCATCTTTATAGCACTAGAACGAACGAACGGATAATGTCCAAAAGACGCAGGCAATGCAGTATTTTTACAAGAAACGTCTACCCGTAGCAAACATTCCCTTCGCCAAAGACAATGTGTGATAAATCACTGGAATTCATTCATTATCTTTGACAATAGAGCACTGGCAATAAAAAATTCTGCTACGGACCTTTTTTAACGCAAGACTGTTAAATTACTTCTGATCGTGTTAAAAGTTCCCAAAAAAAATATAAATTTTACAATAATAATTTCAGTATACCTTTATATTAGCTATAAAAACTTGTTTACACATTGCGGTCTAGAAACCTTAAAATCTTAATTAAAAACTCATCATACATGATTAAAAACTGATTCTCTTTTACGATTCTGAATGGACTATATGCAAGCGTTTGACGTTTATGACATCGTATGACGAAAAAGCTCGTTAACAGCTTTTTATATTCTCTACAACATATCACTCCACACATGATCTGACCGAAAAAATGTCAGACTATAATTCAAACAACTCTAATTGTAAACTTCAAATATAAAAAAATTATAGTATACTATCCTATTATGAAAAAATACAATTTGTTTTTTTAGGCCAAAGAACAAATATTCAATAATATTCATTCTCTGAAATAATACTGATTTAGGAAAGAACAAAAATACGGATTACTGAAATTTATTAAAAAATATTGAAAATTGGTACGCGGATTAAATTTTTCAGATCGACTCGATTTAGTCAACTGCACTAAGGGGCTGGTTGCAGCGAATGCATTTGAAAAACGACGGAATGAAACTGCTCGTCCGGGAATAGGAAATGAAGTAAACGTCTCCCGGGTGACGGATTTGCACAGCCCCCTTCGCAGCCCCGTACGTCGTACGTTTCAGAATCGCTGGGGCTGACGTACTCGAGCGCCGTGTTCTTTGCGAAGGTGAGAAACCCCAGCAAAATGGAAAAATAGGGTGAAAAGTGGAAAGTTCATCCAAAATGTGTGAAAACACGAAGAGAGTGTGAATCAGGATATTTACGTGATGAACACTTACGGAATTCGTATAAGAAGACAATTAAGGGGTTAGGCCACTGGAGAGGTGGAAAATATAAGCGAATTTTGTGAATTTTTTTTTAGCGGAACCATGAAATAAATCGGAATTACAAAATAAGGTCTTTATTATACATGTAATAAACTATAAAAAATAATTTTTTCAAGCGGTACATGTGAAAATGGCGACTACATAGTATTTCTCCGATGACGCCTTTATTTCTACCGTTGAACCAGTACCTCCTGCAATTTTTAAGTTACGATGAAAAACCAAAGGTTTTTCGATTATTTATGAGAATAGCTATAGAATTATGTAGAATTTTTTCGATATATTGTTTTTTGCCAAAATGGCGCATTTTTAAATCAAAGAGTATTATTAAATGCCATGAGAGAATCGTCAGGAAATTGTTTATAAAAAAAGGAACTATGCAATATAATGAAAAAATTCAACGTACTGCCTCAGACAACGTAATTCTAAATGTACAGTTAAAATTTCAAATGAATCGGTTGAAATTTGATTGAGTTATGAGCTCGACCGACTTGAAAAATGTAGTTTTGAGATAAACGCGTTTAAAGTTTGTAGAACGTCAGGACATGAATAATGTTTCAATACCTAGAATACGAAAATCGAGTACTTAGAGATTTTTCACATACACAATCCTTTGGAATATAATTCTATATATACTAAGGTACCTTTTTTATAAAAAAAAAACGATTTTTTGAAAATCCTACAGTGGCCTAACTCCTCAACGCCTGCAATGGTACGAAAAGCATACCTATATATAAAAAACAAAATGACAATGCATTTTCTCTATAGCATTTGTCATAACAAATAAGTAATAACTTTGTTATTTTCATCAAGTATCTACGAGGTATCCAAAAAAATGTTTGCTCTAAATTCAAAGCAAAGAAGATTTTTAAAATATATCTGCTTAACGCTTGTACCCTGTTTCGCGCACGTATGAGTTCATTTTTGCGAAGCGCAGTTTGGTGCTTCTGCATGCAGAGTGCGTTGTGTTCTGGGTGGGTTATTCTTTCGGTTCGTTGTCTCACCATTGTGTTACGTAGACGTAGACGATGCTCCTACTGCTGTCCCTTGCAGTGAATACTAAACGAACGGATCGAGCGGCGTTGAAGCACAATGCGAATTTATCTTCGAAGAATAAGAATAAGATCGCGGATTGGAGTTTACGTTTATCCGTAAGAAAGAGAAGAAAGTAGATAGATAGAAAAAAAGTGAATAAATACAAAGAAAGATCTTTGAGATTTCAAATGAACCTTAACCTACAAAATCAAAGGGTATATTTTACTTCGAAGGGTCTTATAACAGATTTCGTTTAAAATGACACTTGTTTCAGCTTCGTACTTTATTTTCTTTAAATTCGAACCAGATTGAATACTTTCAAATTATCCCCTAGGCAAACGAATTGAGATGAATACCTTATAGCTAATAGATCCGAAATAAATCCGAGCGTTTTCTTTCCCTCTGTAGCGAAATGGGATAAGGCGGGACAAATTTAAATTCCAATAAAAACGTCGCTTGTCCAAATGTAAATTTACGACGGAAATAATTATTGCTCTCTCGCCGTTCTGTTCTTTTATTTATTTGTTTCTCTTCCTCTTTCGCGCGCCAATCGTCATATCCAATAAATGTATCTTCGTTTCACTTGCTTTATTCGCCATACGAACCTCGTACGAGATCATCATTTTTGGTTTGATTTACTGCACCGTAAGAGACATGAACCCACCGTCCGAACCTGGAGCAATTAATAATCTCGCACTATGTGAAAAATAGCGAGGTGCCTACTGCGTTGGATCATATTTTTTCTCTTACCCTCGTCCTTAGCAGGATCGTTTATCGCGCAGTATCTTTAATATGTCCTATGCCCGTGAAAAATGGGTGGAATACATGTAAGCGAAGATAGCACAAGATGCGATGATCCATCTCATGATCCTCTGGGATCCTTACACCCAGTTCGATCCTGACTTACCCAGTTTTACCTTATACATTTATTCAAGTAAATACAGCCTATCTTATCTTGATCAATTTTTATGAAAAGAATTAAAATACTACATTTGGTAATATCGTTCAACGTATTACACGACTCAGGTTGCATAACTTTTCATAAATTTTATCTTACTGTAACGTATTAAATTCGTATGCGTTGTGGCATATGTGGACCCATAATACAGAGAAGAAAAAACTCTTATCTGGTGGTGTATAAATGAGGGTAATATGCCAACATAGAGGTTAGAAACGACTCATGTCCCTAGGCACATAGCTTCACATACGTCACTTCCGTCTTAGGGGTGCAAGGAAGAGGAAGGAAAAAAAATAATGGAAAAAGTCCTACCTTAACAGCATCGCATTTCAACCTGGATTATAAGGTATAGGGTAATGGGAATACCTTGCATTTTATTCTTATCACGTAAGACATCGAACTGATACTATTCACTATATTGATATATTGTCAAGTACTAAAAAAGAATATACTGTAAATACTGAATGCGAATTTCTTAAATTTCCGTAAAGTTTCCTAGCATTGCGATTTCTTGGGACGATCCCAGGACCCCACAGATTTCTTCATCTAATTACAAATCGACGCCCCTTCGTTTCCTTCGGAAATAAAGACGAATTGCTCCTACATTTCTGAGCTGTCGCTCGAACGAGAAGGATCGACTGATAAATGGCAAATTAATTTGACTTTTTACTTTACTGATACGGGAAAATAGGACAAGCAATCACGCCCAACATTTGGATTTAACAAGGTCGAAGTGTCCTTAAAAAACTTTACGATGGATTCTCATTTGGAGTTCAGATAAAATATGTACTTAATGTTTCGTAATTTATTCTAGAATAAACTGAAAATGATTCGGTAGACACTTTTATTATTGTTTTATTTGAATATCATTAATTCATTAGTGATATAAATAAGCCACTCAAGCTATAACGGTATAATCGAAGTAGTTGATACTTCACAATTCTTGATAAAAGTATAAACATAATTTTTTTACAAAGTCCTTATACCTTCGTCTATATATATGAAAATGAGTAATAAAAAAGTTCTAATGATGTACTGGGTACGTTAATGAACATGAAAATTATGCAGTTTTCGAAGAAATATCCCATTTCGCGACCTATAATAAAACTCGAACATTCAGCAGCTCCTTAGACAAAACAGAAATTAATTGTCTACCTTCTTTCAGTTATGAATATTAAGAGGGTAAAAATATAGGCCCTCTTCACTCTCCGGAAAGTTGGCCCACTTTAATTTTCCGGTAGCTGCTTCGAGGGCGCCCAACGGGGCGGTCCTTGTTAACATTAAGGTGAGAGCTTCAAGAGAGATAGGAGCTTTTCGATGTCTTTCAGGTTGAAATCTTGAAATTTTACGACATATATAACTTGTATTTTTTGACAATCCTGTAAACGTCCATTTCTGAAAATTCAAATTTTTTATACGCACAGTACCGTATCATTTCAAAGCCGTTGGATTTAGCAATTCCGGTGAGGGTATAAGGTAGAGTGTATTTTTTGATGCGGAAGATAATTGCATTACGGGACAATGCATGGGATGCGCGGCATATAGTGCAACGACATGAGGAGCTCGGAAAATGTGATTTTTACGATAGACTTTCCATAATCGAGATATAAAGTGCCACAAGGGAATGGGCTTGTGCAATATATTTATCGTACGTCACTTTGGACGGGAGAAGGAACCATGAAATTATTATCACGTCATTTCCTTAGACGCCATCCTGGAAAAGCAGCCTATGAACCGCATAGCTCGTAGCGTGGCGAGGGATGGCAAGAGGAAAGAAAAGAAAATAAAAGGTTATTTTAGGAGAAGCCACTGGTCCCGCTGAAGATGATAGATTGAAGGAGACCCAGGAAGTAATTTAGGCAGAACCTTTTAGATGAGAAGGAGGAAAAGGTGGCAATAAGAATGAAAAGGAATTAAAGAGAAGGTGCGAAAGCTCGGCCCTTAATTTTCGTTGGATTAGGCGGGAAAATTTGAATATTCGGATCAGTGGGTTACAAATTGATGAAGTACCTTATGAAGTGTGTAACCATTGACATTTTGATCAAGACCTCGTGCCATTATATACTTGTTTAAAAAAAAAAGAATTGACATTACCAAAATATTAACTATGAAAAATATAATAATTTTTCGTTTTTCAAACACATTGTTTTCTAATAAGATATAACGAGCGTCAGTTGTTAATCTTAAAATGTTTCCACAAAGTTTGGTCACGAAAAATACTCCAACGGAAGAACCAAAAAAATTTGTTACACCTGTTCGATAATCATAATTGATTTTATTTCAGACTTTTTTCCCCGTTCTGATAATAGATTGTGCACCGTATCTTCCAAGAGCCAATGATGACAACCACGTACAGACGTAGCCCAGCATGCTTTACTGCAAAGAAGCATGAGAGTCGAAGTCGGAGTCGAAGCTCCAGGGGTAATCCGATTTGCCCACTGATTCGATTTTCAATTTTCTCTCAGGCTCCCTAACCTCTCAAAAGCTACGCATTTCCCTGCCTCCCATTCTCTTTTCTTCTTCTTCTTCTTTTTCTTCTTCAGTTAAGATATAAAGTTCTCTTTCGTTCAGCCCTCATCAGGCAATGGCGCACATACCCATCACCCAGATTCATATCGAGGGATTTTTTAAGAAGTTCCAGGACAACCGAAACTGGGGTTAGGTTAATTACGTCATTTTTCATCCGGAGCAATACCATTTCGTTTAAATTTGCTCAGGGACAATGGAATAGGCTATATCTTAACGCTGCCATTGATTTTCGACAATCTTACAATGACTTAATGATTATTGTATTTTTAGCCGAAGGTGAATTTCAGTTGTAAAAAGTTCTAACGTACTAGAATTTTATTGTATATTTAATTTAATTAATAACTTTACATAGAAACGCAGTATAACTATTATCATCTGAGAAATCACATAGTTCTTAATGTGGATTTAAACTTTCCTTCGCCAGCCACAGTTACTTGTAGTACAAGTATTTTCGTTTATGAATGTTCTCTGATGCGATTAAGTATGGAAATTTGTCCAGGTTACTACAGGAAAAATAAATTGGCATTTAGAAAATGATAACATCTTTAATTAATTATATTAATCAGTCGTAATAGTACAAAGTGATAGGATGCGACGATCTTTTTTTTCCGATATAAATGTATACTTACAATTCTTGGAAAATATTAATAAGGCATGAAGTTATTAAAAAATGAATTAATTCTTAATATATATTTTCTTTGGCGCGAGTGGCGTATTATACTTATTTACCCTTATAATTTTAACAGTGCGTAATAACACCGTTTTTAATTGTCCGACTTCCATTCTTTATATCGTGTTTTCGTTTGCTAAAACGGAAAGCATTGATTAACACCTTCTTTGGCAAAATCGCAAGCAACATAAGAATTGGCTGAATCATCCTGCAGAATTTCAAGGCCCATAAATCCGAATAAATAGCTGCTAATGCTCCGATTATCCATGGAGCATCCATCAGTAAGTACAACCTGAGAAAAACGAAGTATTTTTTTTTGGCGTTCCTCGTCACATTTTCATTGGCCACTGCCGTCGTCTTACGTATACGTATGATCTTATACGTTGTGTAAATGAAAAGGACATTGTTCATAACGCACATTATAACGGGTAATGTGGTAACGTAGATAATAACGCCAAAATTAGCACCGTCGTCGAATCTTTCGAAATTTGGCCTTAACGGCGAATGTTTCGGAATAATTGGTAACAGTTCCATGAAGCAAGCAAACGTAGTCGGGACGAAAGCTCCACCCCAAGCAAATGCCGAATAAATTCGAAATTTCCGTGCCTCCTCCGTACCCTGCGGATCGGCCGATGGCATCCAGCGAAATCTAGTAATTACCAAAGTCATGTCGAAGCAAATGAAAAACAGCCAGAATACCGAGGATATCGTGAGAAACATTAAGCTCAGACCGAACAGAACAAGTAACATTGAATTTATGGTTTTATGACATAAAATTGCGAGTCCCATACCAAGTAGTATCAGAGCAATGAATAATTGACTTCCGTTATAGCACAATACGGCTTTGTCATAAGCACGATGACGAAGATCAGAAATAACAAAGTAAAAAATTACGACTATCAAATATGGAAACACGTATATTATATTCGCAAACGCCACTATATTAGCGCCCCAAAACTTTAACGGCGTGAAGATGCTGTCACATTGGTCCATCCCGTTATGCATGGCTCTAGAACAATTCCGTGTTATCACTGTACCGTTCGTTAGGATGTCCAAACACGTGTTCACGGTCCAGGTAATATTTATGGTGCCATCCTGCGTCCGTCTCTCTCCTGTGCTATCTGTCGGAATATCAAAAAAAAGTTTCAGTTATTATGCTTTAGAAACAGGCTATATAAAAAAAACTAAAAATAAAAATAAAAGATAAATAAAAAATAAATATCATCAACTTTCACGTATCATCTAGACTGGTAAAATAATCAAAGTTTTTTTTACCAAGTAAAATAAGATATTTTTGCATATTCCATGCGAACACGCCTACACAAAATTTCTTAGTGTCAAAACACAAATAAAATACGAAAATTTAAATAGCTGCATCTTGTAAACAACGCAATAATGTGTTACTTACTTGCAAAACATATGTTGTAAGATATGCTGCTAATATCGGTCACGTTCAACGCATGAAAAAGCGTTTCGTTTTCATTTTCACGATATACACAGTTATAATTATCGTTAAATACATGATCAATGTCACAGCACTTTGTCAAGAAATTCACAGATTCCACGCTGGTTGCCGCAATCACAAGAATCGTTAAAATACCAATGGAAAACATTCTTGAGGACTTCTCAGCGTGACAGCAGCTAAAGTTGAAGTGAATATCAACGATGTCTCCCTCCACTTTAACCGTACTCAATGTATTCCACAATGATAATATGAGCACATAACATCTTGGAAATTCAGAGACTACTCGGAGCAACCTGTTATGCGTGGTTAGCTATTAAGTCTCTGGGGATCGTGTGTGACGCATGGAAGATCTGCGGTTCAAACACATTCGTATACTTGGCACACGCTCGGATCACAATATATCATTTTCTGAGATTACGCTGATGTCCTGGACAGAACATCAACAGCCACTAAGAATGGAATACAGTAGCTACGATATTGTCTTGTATCTCGACATATTCCAGTTCGATGACTGTGTTGAGAATAAAGACACAAGATGGAAATACCAGAAAGAAACGTGTCGCCCACAATTGGAATTTCCCGCAACATGTTTCATGGCAACGTCGTGAAAAAGTCAAGTTGGTATAACAATGTGTACCTATATAAAGAAAAGTCGAATGACAACGCACGCAAATCGTTTCATTTATTTTTAACGTGGGGAAAAGAGAACAGTAATGATTACTAGTCCGCTTAGCAGTGAATCCTGATTTTTCAGTAAAGTATTCGCCACTAACAAATACAGATACACTTTCAAATGGTATTGATTACAGTCTTCTGAATAATCTGTACTATTCTACTGTGTTCATCGTTCATTTTTAATCCTATCTAGAACTCATTGCCAATCGGACTAGTAATTATAATTCTCTTTTTTTTCCCGTGATCCGGCGATGTGTCTAAAAAATTCGGGAATCGAACGAATTTTACTCATCTTTTTTCTGTAACATTTACAGTTAGTGAATGCATGTTACAAGTTTTTATTTCACAATAATACCAAACCTGTTTTTCTATATATAAATTATGGATAATTTTTTGCTTTTTTCTACGTTATATTTCAATATCTCATGCATAGCTATTACAGCACAAAAGAACCGTCAATCTAGTAGGAAAAGTGCATTGCGCAATTCATCATAGGAAGTGGATACGTTTTTTTTTCCTACGAGAAATCTCCGGAACCATGCGGTTTATGACATCCGATTTTATGAGAATTTGCCATTACTCTACTATTAGAAACTTCACAACGATCCGTAGAATTAATCACGATAGTGTTCATTTATTACAGAACCATTGAATGCGGATACACATACGATATTGCTATTCACAACGTGACGATCATTGAAAGATCGACAGTATTATACGGTGGATCAACCAAGATGCACGCACTTAGGATAATCTCGCAAATCACGATTCTCTTCGCTCTGCTGTCACTCGCACAAAGTGAAGTTAATTATTATCATAGTATAGATATAACAAAAAAGTGTTGTAGGTCTGGTTATAGTTTTAACGAACAGTACAAGTGCATACCAGTGAAATCAGACATGGAAAATAAATATAACAAAAAAAATTCATCCACCGAAAAGCAACCGCAAACTTACGAGTGTCCAGACAATCTGGAGCCTACCATTATAAATTATACTTCAAATTATACGTACCTCGCTGACTCTGTTCCGAATAACTGTTGCGTAGAAAATTTAACAAATGATACTAAAGTGATAGCTATATGTCCAAAGTATAAAGATTGTAGAATATTATTCTATGACGGATTGGCTACTGTTGTCTTTTGGGGTGCAAAAACATACATGTTGGCCAACATTGCCCACGTTTTTTTGTGTCTAATTGTACTTCTAATGTATATTTTAGTATCGGAATTCGGGCAGAACACAGTATACAATCGTGCTATATTGAGCCACAATGCATCTCTTTTAACAATGGGAAGTATATTGACCCTGTTGGGATGCTGTGATCTTTGTAATTGTAATCTAAATAATCATGTTATCATCTCGTTGTGGCTACTTCTCCAGTTCTTCACTCTGGCATCGGTCTTTTGGTTGAACGTTATATGCTTTGACATGACGACGGTTATAACAAGATTCAGATGGATGCCTGGTTCCAGTGAAAAGAATGAACGTACAGAGTACAGAAAATTTTATATGTATTCGGCTGTTGCTTGGGGCGGCGCACTTATACCTACTGTCATAGCCGGCGCTTTAGAATACATTCCAAATATACCAAACGAATTTCCTTTTAAAGTTAATTACTTAGATTTTCGAAAAGGGCCTAATTACATTGTCAATTTATATTTCTTTGGTATACCATTGATCACGTTATTTTTAAATAACATCCTTTTCGGATTTACTACTTGTAAGATAATTAGGATACAAAAGAGCACCAAAATGGTTACCAATAACCAAACGAATATGCTAAGAAAAAGATATTTTCTTGTTCTCAGACTGTATTTACTAATGGGTGCGCCGTGGTTCTTCGGTATACTTTTAGCGTGCTTGAATCATCTTATCGTACTAAAGATTTGTCGACTGATTCAACCGATTTTGTGGATACTTATGTTAATAAGCCATAAGAAAGTACGACGTAAGATTATTGAAAAATTTTGTATTGCCACGTGGGATGACCGCCAAGTAACTACCATGATTACATAGAATAACAAAGATTCTGCTTGTATGTAGAGAATGGATTTGTCATCGCGCCATAGGTGAGCGGCGTGTGTCCTGTGGATTTGCATTACGCAAGGTACAACTCAAGGAATCCCCGTCGAGGAAAAACGTCGTTCTGTCAATGACAATTGCTTGTTGGCGTATACGAAAATAAATATCGTGCATACAAATATACGTACATTAAATAGACTTCGTACAATAACAATCTTTTGTCACATATTTATTGGCTGTCCAAGAATTTTATTAGTCCGCAGATACTTAAGTAACCACGAAGAGCTTTGTAAATAAGACTGCTGATGAAGCAAAGATAATGTTAGCTTATATGATATGTTTATCCATTAAGGAACGTTGTACATACTTCAAAAATGACAACTAAGCAATATTTATATTTGACCTTTAGCAAAAGTGAAAAATATTATTACTCATTTTTGAAAATATTTTGCGCAGTCAGTCATTCCTGAATCACGCGTTAATAGGTACTGATTATTGTACATAAATTATATGATTTACGTTAAGAAGATTCAGCGTGTAAAAAGAAGAAAAGATGAATGATTTTTTGTACAATTGTATAATACAAAGCTTTTTCTTATTTATTGCTTGTTTCTTTTTCTTTGTAACTTCCGAATTACACAGAGCGAACATTTGTACGTACTTGGGGATATTGTTATAATATTACTTCTTACGGCGCATTTACAGATAGCCATGTAAATAATATATTTTATTACTATCATTAAGGCGATAAATTTATTTCCCAAGTACTCATTGTGGTTGAACAGAGAAATATTATGCGCACAACCCGAACCATTGTTTTCCTTAAACAATAAACCATTTGACTTTTTCGTTAAAGCGATTAGTGATGATAACTTAATCACCCACTCAAGATAGCTCGGAATGGAATCTGACTTTGTCATTTTCCCTGGCAACGGACCGTTTATTAATCTATAAAGGGTGGCATCTCTGGCAATTACTTGTCCCTCCTGTCACGGGATGATCTAACTCCGTTACCGGGCTCCGATATTACTACCCCATCTCAGCCTTTCCACCCTTTGCACCGTTAGCTTCATAAAGTAATCTCTGACAGAAAATATCAAACCATTCTCATGCGACGTTAATCCGATAGCATCGAAAAGGATGTAGAATTATTTCGAGAAAATTTCAATCCTGTACAATTTCGTTTCCATCGATCTGTACAAAAGTAACGCATACTATTCGACAAGCAAGTTCATTCGTTTTTCTTTTATTTTGCATTTTTTTTTACAAATACATCGTTTCAGTTATTACGAATTTTTTCGTTCTGTTTCCGACAATTTTCCCTCAGGAAAAATTTCCATCGGTTTGAACTACTCCACTCGTTACCTTCTTCGTTTTATACTCTCCTTCTTTTTGTTTCCATTTAATTCCACTGTATGCAAACAGCAAACGAATTTTTCGCATATTCGCCAATCTCCACGTTGCAATGCAGCATACATATGTATATGTACGTATCACGAATAAATCCCTTAGCTACTTTTCTGGCAAACGACCAAGTTTTAATCCTTCGAGCATTTCATTATCCATGTTTATTAGCGCATCCTGATTGGTTGATCGGTGATGGATCGCCATGACGTCACGCGGACAATATCCAATCAATCAAAGGATAAGCGGATTAATCTGATTACGCGGACCACAGCCGCAAACAACCGTCCTGGATTACGGATTCCGATTTGATCGAAAACTTTCCTAATGGCAGAGCTACTCACATTTATTCGGTGTAATGAATTATTAAAACATCCATAGAAAGTCAATACGAATTTCATACTTCCATTGGTAATTCGAATAATCTCTGTACGTTTACAAACAGAGACATAGCTACTTATGGCTTTTCATAAATGATAAAAACAGTTCTTTCACATCCATCATTGTCAAAGAAAAGTTTCATTTCTACTGTAGATTAGACTTTGCTATCTTAAAGAAAAATCAATCCTTTCTCCCCATAATTTATTACGATATTTCCACGTGAAACTGGTGGAGACAGTTCGACATATGAGAAAGAAAGTGTTCCGAATAACGGGTGCCCTTTCAATTACATTGTAATCACACTTATATCAGAGCAAAAGGAAATTGTCCTCGAGGGATTGGATACATTTAATTCATACTCATATAATGTAAGATACATGAGATGTGTCGTACCCCTCGTATGCCCTTCTGAGAGATACGAGAAATCCTACGCAACAACCCCTATCGTATCAGGACGGTCTAGGCCAAACTATTTCATCTGCAGTCATAGTCCCCATAGCGTAGGCTACAGGCTGACAATCTTGTTTGGGGTGACGAAAAGTCATGGGTGTGATACAAGGGTGAAACCAATACTTATGAATGCCAGAAAAGGGGTTGCTCGTTCGTTGTCTTTGTGATAAATAAATTAATCTTGAAAGCAGTTAACGTTTATTCTCAAATATGTGCATTTACATATCGTGCACTTATTTTAACTTGTAGTATAGAAATAGCGTGAGAAAATGTATAATTAATTTAATACAAATTTTATTTTAATTTCGAGATAGTATCTACGTAAGTAGACGTTCGCGGTCTTGTATATTCACACCGAGCGCCGCTGTATTCCCAGCACATCCTGTGCAGAATTGATTTTGCACATCTTCGCCAATAGAGTGCTATTTATAAACCAGCGAAGCTTCATGCCTATTCACGTTAACTTTTTATATGTTGAAGCAGAAAACCGCCGTTTTCTTCAATAGGTCTATAAATCAGATTGCGTTCTTGCACAATGGAAAGGAATTTCGATTGTAATCGTATTACAATGTACGAATTAAATTAGTCTTTATATTCGATAGGAAATGATTTTTTACAAAAACAATTTGTTTATGCTTTTTTTTTCGTTTTATACTCGTATCAAACGTTGCAGAAACTACTAGTACCGACTTAGTCGTTTCTTCGTTTCATATTGATGTAATGTTTAATTCAACTGTTAATCTTATTGCTAGTTCACATTGGTGTCTGGAATATCATATAATCGTAAAATACAAAATGCAAATGATGTCGCTTGTAAAATTCCATATCTCGTTGTAAGAACTCTTTAATTTTCCGTCTTTCCTGACTTAGGTTCGTCGCGGCGTTTGCATAACAATGTGCCTGTATATAAGCGCAAAGAACGACGTCAGGAATTCACTAATTAAATGCCAATGTACAGCACGCCGTCATTGCAGGAAGCTTACGTTATAAATTAAAAGATCAAAGTTTAATTTATAAAAATGCGATAAGAACGTTCACTGTTTTAATAATATAAGGAATGATCCTGAGAATCCTCCTTCCTCTTTTATCTCGATGGTCAGTAGAAAAAGTTTTCGATATCTTTCAATGGTTGGAGACATCACCTCAAGCTTTATTTACATATTCAATAAATGCAAAGCGACTAGACGAAATTCTTTCAGCATTGATTTGTCCCCGTTCTCGAACAAAAGAGCTGGCTTTAGGTCAAACTTCCATGGTGCGGCAAAAGGATCGGAATAAATTCAAACCAGCGAGTGTCTTGGATTCTTATGCATGGAATTACATAGCCCATAGTTCATAGTTAATGTGAGATTCTGATTGGTGGGTTAGAATTCGTAGACAATTGCAATTTATTTTACTATATGCAATAATTGCACACGGCAGATATATAATATTGCGATATTGTAATTAATAAAAATATTTGAAAAACTACGATTTTATATACTCGGGTAGCAACGTGTATAATTATAATGTCCTAATATTAATATAGCATATGAAATTCAAATCCCACTCGTACATTTGGGAAAAAGGGTATGAAATATGAACCTATCGAGAGTGTCCCGTTTGAAATTATTCATAGAATTATTTTAGAATTTTATTCCTTTTATCATTAACATCCATAATTCTCGGAATAAATGATAAAATTATTGATTTTATCTACTGGATAAAAACACACGATGACATTATGAATGTAAGTTTGTAAATATTTAAATATCACACTGATGATATATGAGGAGACTTCAATAAAATTAATATGAAGAGCCATTTTATTTCTAAATAACAGCGAAAGTCAGTAATATAGTTATTAATTATCCTGATATCACATTGTATTATTATATTATATATATATTTGATCGTTTTTCCATATCATCGACTGTACCTACCTGTCTCAACTTTTCCAGACGTGTGTACCTAACGTGTTCATGGTACATGGAGGGGTTGGATCCATATGGGTGACGTAGGTGGACTGTTTGAGAAGGAGGGTATAGAGTGGGTTTGCATTATGATTTAATTACAATTTATGGGACGGGGTTTCACGCGGTACTCTGATTTGGCATTACCTCCCGCAGCCGTTGTGCCGTATCGCACATACCCCAACTCAACTCAACCCCATAATCGTCACCGTAGAATCCCATACTAAGAATCTACCTGTTGGCACCTGATGGTCACGATGGAACCGATTGCGCGGTATCAAGCGTAATATTTATTCTACCGTTTCATTTAAAAGCACAATGCACTGTCAGCCGGCAGAAGACAGGATGCCAGAAACTTGATATATTACCATATTGTTCTCATGACTTTACTCATCCTACCCGGTACCCGGCTAGACCGTCTAATCAATTTTCCGTAAAGCGAGGAGTGAAAAATCACAAGGAACAAAATTTACCATAAATAGGACGGATGAAATTTATAGAACTACTTCAAAGCGGTACACCGATTTCAATTACGTTATGTTTCTACATCCAGTACCTATGTACTCTTGGTCTCCCAATAGGTTTAGGACTTCTTGTCCTTCTTAAAAGATATGACATTACACGAGCAGCAAGTGTCAGTCTATCGTTGAAAATGTCAATTAAACAGCATCGACACTCTGCCTTCTGTTTTCTCATTATTACGCGCAAGTGGCAGGCTGCAGGAGAGAGTAAGGTAGATAATGGGAAGACAGAGTGCCGGCTCGGAGAGAAGTTCAGGATGCTGAGGGATAATGAGAGCAATCTGCTCATCTGCTAGCCTGCGATGTCTCAAGCCTCTTTCTTCCTTGCGAAGCAACGACTGTACAGTGGTTCTCAAAAGGGAGTAAGAAAACAAGAGCAGTTCCGATACAATGGCATCGATATACGAAAGTCTTTGATTAATGTGGAATCGATATGGAACGCGTAATAAAAGCCAATAAAATTACGTCATAAAATGGACTATAATGCTTACGTACATCACGTGTGATAATGATTAATTGATAATTCTTAATATTTTTAATATAAATTCCTATGCATTTATCACGAAAGTGCAATTATACAATGTAAGAGTGTTGGCTGCTTAAAAATATTCCATGTGGTACCCAGTAGAATTCACGAAAAATATCTTCTACATAATGTATATGTATGTAATATTTATGTTCTTATTGTTGAACGCGGAATAAGTCAGTCGGTTATTAACGAGCTGACCGAAATATATTATCATAAACGCATGATCCAGATATCAAGTGAGCCCATATACTTTTTATTCTATACCGCTGTAGAACGAATATCGAGCCACTTGGTTAAAAACCTGTTTACACCGGAGAACGTTCTCAAACCGCATTTGAATCCGCTTTAAATCCTGTGGTAAGTAAATGGTGGATATCATTGCACATCCGAGGCCACGACGCAAAGACGTATGCAGATAAATGCCAGTACGAATAACGGTATGTTTATAAATAAAAATTAACGATCCGATTTAATATCTGCAATTTCAGTAAAATAATCCAAACTGTCTCGGAAATTTCGTCACTGTAAAGAAATATAAACCATGTTGACGAATGGCGTGATATTATTGCATTCAGATTTGTCTCATTGAAATTTCATCAAGTGCTTTGCTCCTACAGGAAAACATGAGAGAATTTCCTAACGCAACGTAAATTTTGAATTGCAATCAAGACACTCAGCTATAAAAAACTGTAAGAATTTACAAGTATTGAGAACCACTATCTTAAGGAGGGCGGTCACATTCGGTAATTAATGACCGTGTAATCATTTTTCACGGTTCCTCTGTCGGTCCTGGACTTGCATTAAGCGCAGCATCTTCGCTTCGCTTTGCCCGTCTCAGCCTGCCTGACTTCTTCGTTCTAGCTTCTCCACCCACAAAAGTACCAAGTTTTCTGGATCGTATCACTCAGAGCGAAGGAACTCGACGCTATTGGACCATTACTAGGAATTGTGGTGCAGACAAAAAATGGCCGTTCTGAAAACGAATTTCGAGAAGCCCCTATCGCGTTCTACAGTGTCGCACGGTAGATAGGGATAGACGATCGTTTAATACCTATATGTAGAACAATTTATTGAAGTTCGTAGCGTACCACCAAATCTGTGGTCGATTTGCCAAGCAATAAAACCCAACCTGTATTTCCATTGTCCTGTGAGCAGCATCGAAGCTCAGTTCACATTGAGTGGATATATGTGCCTGGCTCGATATATCCATACGATCGGTGTGAATTAATGGGGGATGATTTTTAGGGAAAGCTGAAATATCGAAAAAATTCCAATAGATTTTTGAGGGGTGACAGGTTGTTAAATAAAGGGTCTCGCCCATAAACGGTTCTTCTGGCGTAGTCTGTTTTATGTCGTGCTATGCTCGTAGGGCATATCTGGCGAGCGTTAGAAACGCGTCCCTATCGAATAAACAGCCGCTCGTAAAACTCACTCGGTGGCCCGACTCGTTTCTAACCGATTCTGTAGCATAGTCGGTACCGACATTAAGGTAACGCACATTGTCAATTGTTTACGCCATCTTGTTTTATCGTTCAAGAATCTTTTGTATGCCGAAACAACCTGCAGTTACGTGGGATTGATAACTTCCTCGATCAGTAAGAAATTTAATGTTCTTCGACAGCCAATAAATTAGTTTCTGAAGTGGTAACTTTTTCTCGTCAAAAAACAACCCCGAGAAATTTTCGATTGAAAATAGATACCGGATTTTCAAAGATACGACCTGACCATGAAACAGATGCCGGAAACGTGGTGGGTATAATATATCTCACATCCGTTTCTGAGGTTGAAACACTTCACCTCCAAGATTCTACAGTCATTCACAATCCATTATTTCATCGAGAATTTCACGCTCTCTGTTTATCGTTTCTCGTTTATTACAGCATTACTCCGTGCGCATTCGTCGAAAGCGGATCTGTGGTTCCGAGTTTATTTTCTTAACTAGCGTTTAATTTGTTTTCTTATTGCCCTCAAGTGCTCATCTCAATCCGTTTCTCATACAGATATATCGCATCTGACACAATCCCATTTCCCTTTAAAAATAACCGTATCCCCTTTTTTTTCCTATCAAATAGTAAAAAAATTCAATTTTTTTTAAATCTCTCAAAATCTCACGCAACCTCTCTGTTGTTAACATAGAAACGATCCCGCGATGCCAGACCGTCTCTACCAGTGAATAACACCAATTAAAATGTCAGTGAATCACAGTAGTACTTGCCACTTAACAATACATCCATTTATCTGAAACTGCAGCTAACGGTAAATCCCATAAAAGCATCCTATAAATGGGACACGATACTCGAAATGTCACAATCATCGTGATGAAAAAAAAAAAAGAATCAACTGGTCCTCCATAGAGCAAAGTCTCTGGCCTGTCCGTAACGTTCGAAAGATGTCTCACTTTTAGGTGACTCGTAGAGTAGGCGGTCCTTTGCCGTGTCTGATGGGCTTTATCTCTTGGTCGACTCGTCTCATAACGCGATTGTCGGTCCCCGAGTCTCGCGACTTGATCAGATTACCAACAGATAATGCCCACCGTGATAGACACCGAGGGTGTCAGAAGGGAGGAGGGACAGATGAGAATCGAGATGCAGGAAGGGTCGACCTTAATTCATTGGTAAAGACAGACGCAAAAATGTCATAATCTTCTTGTTAGGTTGACTGATTAAGAATGGGTACTTGTGTCCTTTGTTCGAGATGTACTTATGGGATTGACTCTATGAGCCATAGTATTCGGAGCTGCAATTTGTGGCTTATACTTATTTTCTATTAAACATAATAATAATATGTAATAGGATGAGGTCGACTTGGTACCGGTCTGATTATTTTATCAGTTCGTATGGTGTTGGTGGTGACTGCTTACTGTATGGTGTTGCGTGATACGGTCGGTGGTGCTGATATTTTTTTTCTCTAGGTGCTTGGAACATCATTGACATTTTGTTCTGGGTTATGTCAACGCTTTGGTAAAACAGATGTTCCTTACAGAGGAGACGAGAACGGTTTTACGTGATTTCTCAAAAGTTCGGTTGTAAATCAATATTCAAAAGGAATACCACGCGTGGTGTACATGTGTGAACAAATATTACGAGCTACAAGAGCAATGTATAAAAACGTGTAATTCTATTAATAAACACGAGTCGCTGTACTGTTATTTTCTTTGGAAGAGCCCAATACCCCTTCTTCTTAGAAACGGTGTCCGGAGTTATTTTAATTTTTATTAGCCATAGATGAGTCTGACAGAAATGAGTATAGTGAAAGAAGGTTGTAAAGTGCTTTTAAAATTAATTAAAATGTATTATGATTTTCTGAAAAATTATTCATCCTTCATTATTTTAACGTTATTACTACCACTGTCACTAGACCTTTTTAATTAAAAAAAAACCACGTTATATTGTACTTATCTGGTAGTAATTCTCATTGAAATCTACAGCATAAAATCTATCGAATAAAAATTTGAACTGATTCATAGAATATTATATTTAACGAGGATCTAGGTACAAAAAAATTGTATGGAACAAGATTGCTGCTCATAAATAGCGAGTTATCTGTGCAATACTTTTTTTTTTGCTCAATGATTTACAAGCGTCATTTCCAAGTCCTATCACGTGCTACCCGCAACCCTTTCATCATCGCGATAGAATAAGATTTAGTAGGACTTCCGCAATACGTCGCTCTCACTAGATCGGAAATGGGTCGATCCATCTAAGTCCCCTGCAACGACCTATGCTACATCTTCGTTATGGCGCTATTAAGCACCATCTTGCATACACCCGAAAACTAATCCCTATCCAACGGCAACCCTTTAACTAGAATTTTAATCTCCGCTTCGTTTTCGACCCTTCACGTTTCTTAGCCGAACCCCTATGCGCCCGTTATTGTGGAGCGTCGTTAAGGGATGCAAAACTGCCGCAGCATCGCTTCATATTAATGACCCGGTAGTTTGCTATGACACCGCAGCGCGATACTATGCTCGCCAAGAATTATAAGCGATAAGGCTTCCGAGCTTACAGGGATTTAAATGGGATTCACTCTTGGATGACATGGTGTTAATTGCCAATCGATATTTTCGTACTGAATTTATAGAGACGAGTCAAGGCTTCTTTTTTTTTTACTTTACGATACTTATGTCCTAGTTATTAATAATTCGGACAAATTTACTGATTCACATTGATATATTTCTTACCTTTTTTTACTTGTAACATATTGAATATTAAAATTAATACAGATCCTTACCTGAGAAAGACCCCCCAAAAGGGTCGGAACGTTGTACATTTTTTTCTTCGGTTGGCTGCTTGGTCGACATCCTGACAGGAAACTTTCCTGCAATTTCGAGGCGAGTATTGATCGACGATGATTATAGTAAATCGAAGTTCATTAATTAACGTAATTATATATTTTCTTTTGAAATTCTGTGACTTTTCAAGCATTTCAATGAAATCCTTGGTGATCGATATACTTTCTATGGCTGAAACGTTTCACGGATTCACTGACTGCGACTGGACTATTTGCTACGTCTTAAACAGACCGCTATTTGCATATTCAAAGGCAGTGAATTCTCTCGGTGGTATAAGGGAGATGGGTAGGCGGTCGTTGAGGGTAGTTTGTTAGGGAGCCAATGCCTAACCGTTCATTAGGTACAGCCACCCTTTCTTAGTACGCAACAAGAAGCCTCAAAATCAAGATGCGTAACTCAGAGGCTTGGGGACTTTCGAATTCAGGAGGATTACAAATGGTCGATTATACAAATTGTCAATTTTCAGGGATGTACAAATAAATCGATCCCTTTGGTATCTTCGATATCGAGATGTCGACTTTGACCTACCTAATTATAATGTATTTTCAAGATATTATACTTATCAATTGAGTCCTGCATTTCAGATGCATACTGTCAGTTTGCACAAATTACCTTCGATAAGGGATGCATTCTGATAGTGAACTTTCAGCGAGATGCAATGCTCAGAGAGAATATATTAAAACGTAAAGTACATACAAACACGTGACTGCCGTTGAGGCAGTTTAGTTCGCCTAGTTGCAGTTGGCCCATGTACCCGATATATAGGGTGCACAGAATAGATACATACTCTAATAGTTCCTTCCTGAATAATGCATCAGTCGACATATTTGCATCAAACCTCAAGCAGTTGCCTGACTTCCCCTCGCCGCCCACGAATAAATGATAATTTTATTGCCGGTCCAAGGCACCGAGACACCCAGGGAACTTCTGAACCCCAAAAACGCCATTTAACCTTACGCGGCCCTTATACTTGAAATAACAGCGTATGGAGCTATTAGCAGCATCCCACGCGGACAAACTTCCCAGAAAGTTTACAGTTGAAGAGTGATCATCCCCTCATGTAATATTAAACAATACACTAAGGAAAAATACAAAGATATAGTGGACTTGCAAGAATTCTTTCAATGGCTTCTGAGATTCCCCTAGTCGTGTGACGCTTTTTCACTTAATTCTCCAAGTTTTCGAAACGTATAATAGGTATGCCATACGTGAAACGGAAGTTAATTGAATTTTGCAAGACCGATAGTCACTGTATGGGAGAAAATTTCCGGGAATTCAGATCAATCGATTAGTGTTTACGTGCCTGAACTATTCCATGAAGCTCGAGCATTCGAAGATCACGTTAAGCGACTCATCCGGGCAAAAATGTAGCCCGGCGGGCATCGAGAGAGACCACAGATGCGCTTGTTTGGATTTTTGCTTCGCTCGAGCAGATCGCAAGGGATGGAAAATTATGAGTCATCCCGAATTCGTTAATTTTGTGCGAACAGCCCCCCGAGCTTTACTTGACAACGAAGTTACCGGCCTTTTTAGTGTGACGTATATGTATAACACGTATGTAAAAATTACGCACGTGATATGGACGTTGAATATTTATGAGGTGACTATTTTATTTTCGATGATTTTTAATTTTATATCATTTATATTTATACAAACCACATTTACCTACATATATGTGTCCCAGGATGCGAACCACCGCAAGGTTTTTTGCAAATTAACCCCTTCACAGAGATATATAATTTTCTCATCTGTAAATTGCATACTCACGCACGTACGTACCCTTCGACACGATGATGCAGTACATGCAGTTAATTCGTTATCGCTCTGTGGGACGTCCGAGCTCTATGGGGTCGAAGCATCCAGCACCTACGACTCAGACAGCATAAGGGTTGATTGGCATGATTCACCCTTGCACGAGATGAAGTGAGAATTACTTCTTTCTCACCGACTTTAGCTAACGCAGCTCTAAAATCCCAATTAGTGCAAAGCAAAGGGTCCTGCAAATTGGTCATTCTTCGATAATTAGAAAGAAAAAACCATAGAGCACTTATGCTTCTATTTCTTTCTAAAATAATTTAACGTCCCTATACGAATATTTCCGCAGCATAGCACACAGTTTAAATTATTCAAACCTTACTAAGATACCCCACACGTTGCTGAACTCACCGATTTCTTTCAGTTCTAAATAAATAAAATTAATTTCCGAGAAAAAAAGTATTATCCAAAAAAAGCATAAATGAGAAATCAAAAACAATCACGATATACCGTTAAAAAAAATATCATGGTTCTTGCATTGCGTGATACTTGATGGGTAAAGCTCATGACGATCTAGAGCGAAACGTTTATCACCGTTATCGCGTGACTTCCTCTAACCCTTAATCTTCACAGTACCTATTTCACATTACAGATATGGATATGTGTATAGATACTCATGTACGATTGAATTCTAGGAAAGATTTTCCATCGATTATCTGACAACATGAAAATCATTTTATTTCAAGTAACTAGAAGCGCGTTTCGAAATTCACTTTTGACACTGGAAGCATAGTTGTCTCTCTCACTCTATCGCATGCAAGTAAACAGGGACGCAGCGATACTACTCGTAGTACTGGCAGTGAATTTTGAAACGTACCCTACGTATATCGCGTACCACCTGTGTTTCCTTATACGATAAGAACAATCAACCACTAACGAATAGCACTACCTTTTTAATAAGCAGCAGATTTTTATTCACATGCAGCAATACGTACGAGTCATTATCGAGTGTCTGAAGTGGTTTAAAATTTTTTATGATTACAGCATCGGCGTTGGATAATGAAAAATAATTATCTCAGCATGACTGTCAACTATTGCAAGGGGGACTTTCTTATGCGTCAAGTTCCCATGGTATGAAAGTGAATTTGTGCTTCTATAACAATTCATACTTCATTTCCATATGGCGAGAACTTTTGGTAGCTTGGAGGGATTAGACTATCCGAGGGAAGGGTGAGAATCCATTCTAGGGTGTCATACGAATTTTCCTGTCTTTTAACGAAGGGAAAGAAATGTTACAATTTTTAGACCCTCCTCCCCGTGACTTTCACAGTGGAAGCTTCAAAATGTAGGTCATTGTAGATTCTAATGACTTTTTGTGAATTCTTATTTCTTTTTGTGTTCTTTTCTTTGTTATTTCCCCTTGAGACATATCTCGTGATCGTTATTCGATGTCGGGCCGCTATTTAGGAGGAACAGGATATTATTTTAAACGCAACGTAGACGAGAATTATGACCTGACACATTGTACTATATAAAAGTCCGTGGCAGCCTTCGAGTGACACGGGATCACGTTGTACGCACGCAATTCGTGATGTTCACGCACCAGAAATTTCCTGCTTAACTATGCACGCACATCCTACTGAGAAGATTAATTAGTAGTTGGGAAAAACGATGCATAGGTGAAAATAGTTATGATTAACTGTACTTGTGCGAATTACACGCACCAGAGTCTTGGGCAAGCACATAATAATAATGATAATGAGCATTTTATTTAAATAAATAGACAATTCATATCTTTTTTAATTATAAAATATTATTAAATATACTACTACAACGTATCGTTTTATTACTTATATGATAGATATGTGATTAATGTCATTATTAAAAATAAAATAAAAATTTGACAGGAATCGATTCCTAGAACAAAATTTTGGTCAAGTATGAATTCATATAATGAATTATTTTTATAATGTGATGAATTGCATTTTATATTCAAGCTGACGTAACTTGTTGCTACTATAGATGACGGTCATATATGTATATTTCATTTTATAACAGCTTTGAGTTCCTATTAAATCATCAATAATAATACATGTAGTATGTAGCAATTTGAATCTATATGAAAGGTACATTAAAAATTCATTAATGCCTGAATTCATTTAATTTAGTTGCCATCTCTGCGTTTAACTGAATTTTACTTTAAATATATTTTATAGGAATTAAAATAATTATAATACAGTCGGACCTGCGACACGGACAGATTTCGATATACGAAGTTTCGGTTACTGGCCGTTTTACTTAACCTTTCTGTCATTCAATCGTGTTTGCGCACCAGGGATGTAGTTAGAGAGAGTGATCTCCCTACGCGAATTAATGCGCTACAGTAATCAGTAATACATGGAGGATGCATACGCAGGTAGCTCTACGGTTTAGCGACGGCAATGTTACCGCTGTTAGTTTCAAAAGTTTTCACACGGTCAGTGCCAGAGGTGTCACTGCGGACTATAGTCCTATCGATCAAATCTTGACTTAAATTTTTTAAATATATACCACAAGTGACACAGGTATATAGAATTTCTGCAATTTATTTTTTGCGCCAGGTAAAACTATATACGTTATCGATCCCGTACTTCCCACGCAACGCGTTAAGTACACAATGATTTACAGACCCGCGAAAAATAAAATAAATGACCAACTAACCATACCGTTGAGGTCTCGCTGACAAATAACGAAACTCCATTCGCAACGGGATTGGGGATCACGCATAAACAAAATATCAACGTGCGAAAATCCATAAATCTTGGTCGCGTTAAAGTAGCAACGATAAAGCTACGAGAACAGCAGGCAGTCGGGTTGTAAAAAAGAGTCACTTGTACATTAGTACGAATAAAGAAAAGTCCGCTACAACATAACGCGTAGCATAAAACTGCGCCGCGCACACTCCGTTCTCTAAGTATCTTTAGCGAAAAAAAAGGTGTAGAGAACTCGTATCCTCCTACGTCGCCAATAAAACAACAATTTTGCATGGACGCAGCCGACGCGGTTTCGCGTCTTTCAGCGCGTATCGCGATAGTCACGATTCTCGTATCCCTGCGAGGCAGAGGAGAAAGAATAAAAAAATATATATATACATCTAGAGAACATTATACCTACGTTATACGAGAAACTGGGAACGCGCAACCATTCACAGAGTTGGGATCGGGCGGCGATTGCGAAAATAACATTTGACTCGAGTAACGTCTCCCCACGTTCGCGACCACATACCGTGCTACGCTCCGTATATCACCGGACGCTGAGTGCTCCCATAAATACCAGATCATCGTAGACCTTCTCTCTTTCTCTTTTCATATATATATACACACACACATATCTCACTCTCTTCTGTCCTCACTGTATGCTGCGTAACTACTCAGTCACTTTATCCGTATTTTCTCTCTTCCGTCTCTTCTGAGAGAGTCTAGAGTCTAGACACGGTAGACAATGTCGTGTTTGCGCGCCAACCACACGCTGCGTCAGAACTGCTTGTTTCGCCGATTTATTTCGTAAAATGTCATACGTTTCGCAGGGTGAGGGCTAGGAGAGGAGACGAAGGATATAAAAAAAGAGAAAATGTGAAATGGTAGAATGCGTTTTCTTTCATGATTGCAGCATGCAGGTTTGGAGTGGTCTAATTTTGCTCTGAAGACAAAATATAACAAGGTGTACGATGTTTTATGGTCTTTACGAGGGTTGAGAGTTACTGTTTTCTTTTTGATATTGTCATACGGACTGTTATAAACAGTCAGACTTCTATGTATTATTTTTCCAAGCTGTGAAAGTGAAAAAATCGTAAAACTTAAGTCCGCTAGTACTTTAGGGATTTTATACTTGTCTGGCTGATGGTATTCTTATGTTTATGATTACACTTTATAGTAAAGAGCCGTAGGAAATGTCATCGTTTTAGCAAGCTGCTTCCGGATAGTGAGATTGAACTCACGTTATTAGAAGAAAGGATGCAGTGGTTGGAAGGATATTGCAAATTCGACAGATAGTAAGTATATATAGACTAATTTTTATTAAAAATGGTATTCAATAGTCCCTCTCTAAAATATTTTCTTAGCAAGAAACTGAGTCTATGAGACTCAGTTTTAAAAGGATTCCCATAAGTAAGAAGCTTCTACGGAATGCATATTTAATCCACTCTAAGATGCTTCGACTTCCTGTCTCTAATATAAATAAGGAGGAACTAAAAGCAGGATATTCCATACAAGAATATTATTATGGAATTTCAATAATGCCTGCGACATATTTATTCAACAAAGCATGCAATAAATTAATGAAAGTTTGAAAGTAACATTGCTTGTACCTAATAATGTACTTACATATTTTATCCTTGTCATCTGTTAATAAAAAATCATGTTAAATATTTATTCAAAACTCAATTACAAAATTTTTCAACAAATTCTGTTGCTCGACCACAACTGAGTTAGGTGTTTTTTTAATTCAGTACCCTCGTTTAAAACAAGATCAATACGTGCGTGGTTTCCCAATTTAATTACTTATAATTTCTTCTCATAGTTACACAGTGTGCTGATTGAGAAAGTAAAAGCGTAGTTTCCCTTTGTGTCTCGCAAAGTACGTTGTATTGGTTCATACATGGTATAAGGAAAAGGTGGAGAAGTTGGTTGAAAAAGAAATAAAAGAAATAAAGGTACAACAGGATTTGGACATTCAGACAGGACTCTCTTTTGCAATAAAACTTTTTAGTTTAGGGAAACAGTTCTTAGGCGTAGGTAAAGCGAGAAGAAAGCGGGAGTTCCGTACGAGGGGGAAGAACTAATCTTCCAAAACTCCTTTAACTCTGTGCAGCTAGGGAAATGCTTTATATCCCTGTCACCTAAGTAGAATCAGTATCTACCAACTTTTTTTTCGACTGTGATACAATACCACCATTACAGTAATAAATACGCCTCACGCAATTAGCAGAATTTTTTAATTGACGTTAGGCAAAAGATCGACACATATTTCCATTATGCATACAAATTAGTGAATGACTTTAAAATGCCTCGTACTTTGTTTCTATTTGATTTTACCACCGTTTTATTAACACCCTGTATATACGTATACTAAGGGTATTAAGAAAGATATAAATATATCTCTGATACACCCATGATTAACACATAGTCAAAAGAGGTACGTCAAACCCACATTCAGGTGTGAAAGTTATTCTGGGTCACCCTGTATATACATATGAAATTAAAAAGCAACCAGTGTCAGTTTTCAAACTAAAGTAAAGGTGTACTCACACCGCAAAGAAACATCTATTTCCCCAAGAAGCCGAATAAAAGCTCATACACTCTTGGTACAGAAAATCATGGTGTAGACGTAACCCTGAAATTGCGTTGTCTTGTTACAGAGTTAGTTGTATAGGCCAGACTAAGAAATTAGGGAGCTTTATACTGCTTACGATCTCCTTTAACGAGTATAATAGCTCACAGCTCCTGTTACTGCTCAGCTTAGCTGATTATCACGCGGGTAAGCTAATCCTAACACCTGTATAAATATCCACGTTCGATGATTAGCCCAAGGTAGGAACGTAGTTTTGCTTTAAGAATGCTGACTAAGTAAACTGAACCAGAAAACGTTTTCTGAATAATAAAGCAGCCAGAGATCCTGTAAAATTAGTGTCCTAGACGTGAGTACGATAACCCTCTTGAACGTGGCATGCAGATAATGCAACTTGGGTATCATTTACGGCACCTATGTTGTCCTACGTGTACTATATATCCTCGCTAGAATGGAAACCTTTCCAGCCTCTCAAGTATCTTCGCTACTAGAATCCCAAGGGACGCTTGGCATTAACTGACCGGTGACTTGCTCGCGTATCACGTTACAGTCCACATACGAGCTGCACATTTGCCCGTCCCAGGTTTTGCCCACAGTACCGCTCACTTTTCTATATTCCTCCTGATGGGAATTGATGAAGACACTGAGGACCAGAGGTAACGCATCCTGGCTAGAATTACAAGCCATCACAGCCACTTCTGTGCTACCATACAGCCTACCATAATAGAGACTCAAGGATCCCGTTTGCATTTGTGGTAAATCTACTATCCTTGTAGATTTTCATGTATACTAAGGAAACGGTATAGTACGAGTGACAGGACGTGTTATAGCACTCGATTGTGTATCCAGTAATTCATTAATTCACCCGTTGACATTTAATTAGTAACGTACCCCTATTATTAGTTCATGCACGTATGTAACATATTGAGCGAGTAAGCTTTGGAATAACGAACATGACGTATGTGTAGATATACACATCTTCAACATACATACATCATACATCATCATACTTTATCATTCATACATGAAGTAGCTATATCGACGCTTCGAAAAGAAACCTTCTGAAAGGAAACCTTCTGATAAGAAATGTGCGACTCTCACGTCTTGCCTTCTACTCGAGAGTAATCTGTCGTCTGAAAGCCCCATCGGGACAAATGCGGAACCTTCGAGGCGGTGTTGTTTCACGAATCGTTCGGTTCTGGAAAGATGTATTGGTTAGCTGGACAGGAGTCTCGCGGTCCAGGTTTCCAAGTCCAGGTTCGATACCCTCGTTGTGATTGGGGAGTACGTGAGTCGGATTCCAAGCAGAAGGGCACACGTGCATGCAACGCCTGGAAGCATAGCGAAGGGGGTTAAAGCCACAGGAAGCAGGAAGGGTGGCAGCTCACTTGTCTAGGGAGAGTGAATACCTCACTCGCCCTGGTTGGCATCGGAGCACCTCGTAGAGAATATTTGCAGACGAAGAACAGACGTGAACGAGCTCCGTGAGATTCCATTGTCCGGTAGTCGGAGAGTACGACGTTCAGGATCGTAAGAATCTTTTCAATTTACACTAACTTGGAAAAACAACCTGAAGAACATACCACAGATAAATCTCTGTACATACCATACGTAAGGTTTACGTGCGTATCTGGATCAGGTATGACGTATGGGACTATGTTGAACTATTCGTTGATAAAAGTTTTTCCATTTCTTAAAGATATATTTGTGAATACTATTACCTTGGTACAAGATTTATTATGTTGGACATAATATAAAGTGCATGTTATGATCGTAATAATGCACACGTATGAAATTCATAGAAAGCAGCAAAGGTGGATTTTCAGTGAGGAATGGTACTCGAAATTTGGAATGATAGTCGTAGATACTTATGTATTGTGCCTTACCTGCAGAATGCGGACTTTAGGACAAGGGTCGTCCTCCATCTCTTTTACGGATTCAAAAGGTCGCGATCCATCACACTTCAAAGACCCCTTATGCTCAGACCCTCTGTCTCAATAGGACTCCCTTATTCAGTTGATATCTCAACATTAGATCTATATAAACGTGGGAGGATTTTCCACGATAAAAGAAATTTTTGGTCGATCCATCAATTAACCGAGGGAATCACTCAACTTCGTCAATGATCAGGATCAAAGTCATTAACACGTAAAGTCTAGATCATAACCACCAGCATACCGTTTGGTGTCTCGTAGGATTTTGGAATTTCAATGATAGCACGTTTTGTGGTTTTCCATTCTGGCCTCTGTAAAATGCTAAACCAATGTCATTTGCAAATCCAGCATGGCATGTACGTTTACGTGGGTATATATATATATATCTACCTACCTACCTACCTTTCTACGTACCTACGTACCTACCTAGAATGTATATCTATGATCTATACGTATGAGCCTGCGATCTGAACGCATAACCGAAAGATCCCACAAGCTGTATGCATATACAGTGTACATTATGTATCCCATGACTCTCCAATGTATGAGGTCTATTAGGGATCGGAATTGCCAGGACATTATAGGACAGTATATCTACCTTATCAGGACATCTAATGGCAGGTACCCGCATCCAAAAGGGATCGGCCTTCAGCTAAATTGCTATATCGAATATTCCACGTGTGATTTATGTACTCGAGTATTTTTATTTAACAATATACTAAAATACATCTAATTTTTTACTAACAACATTTATCCTGTCGTCGAGACACTGCGTGTTAAATTATTTTTTAAGGTTTACTCAAAAATGGTATTAGTATTTCAGAAAGACTTATCAGTAAAATTATTCTTTGTATTAATTATACCACAAAAGAGAGAAGAATCAAGAACCCCTTAAATTGCCCACAAAATGAGCTCTACTTATTTTAGATAATTTAACGTTCCTTCAACATGTCACGTCAGTTAACCCCGACTGAGGAAGGAGGCGCTCGTAACAATGACTAAAACTTGGACTATATTCCCGTTTCGTGACGCACCCGTACACCTTTATGGTAAATCGATTCTACCCTAGTCGAAAAACACGACTTTTGGCTTGATTTAAAGCGCTAGTTATCTTTATAAGTATTTGAGAGAAGGTATAAGAGAGCTCGGACGTTTTTATGATTATTGAATTACGCACAAAACGCTAACCCGTTTCGTATCTTCAAATTTTAAAATTGACTAGTTTTTACTGCAACACGTACCATCATTGATAGTTATGTTTTCTCATTTATTATTTCTGTCTTTACTTCGCTCTTGAATCGTGCGAAATTGCTCTTCAGCTTGTTAAGAGAATTATTATGTTTTTATTGCATAAAACAGCGCACTGTATATGTACACCAAGCATTTATACCTTCTTATTGTCCTCAGCAAGTCTTTTAATTCTAGAGCGTTATAATCGCACTTTTATCTCTTAGTCTTTCTTTTAGTCTATCCCTCGACAGTTTCTGTTTAAAGCAATATATAACATCAAGAAAAATTATAATATCAACGAAGAACCATGTGCTTCTGATAGTAAGAGGGTGCTGATAGCAAATTGATGCGTTTCATGAAGTGACAAGCTGTTACCAATGACAAAATGGAGAAGAGGTATTGAATTTTGGTAATATCAAACGTTTTTCTCTACTCCCTTATCTGCACGTGGTCTCATAAAACGTATGCTGCTATCGACTCCAGTACGATATACGTATAATATAAGTACACGTCAAATTTCTTTAAGATAATGAAATTTCCTGCATCAGGCAATGCAGCTTTAGGCTCAAGAAAAAAAAATAATGTCGGTCGAAACACCAGGATAAATTCGATACGTATTTATATATGTGTAGAATCTACACTGTAGATGCATATATACATATAAATGTCTAAAGTAAAGCAGAGGAAACGGAATTACTCGAAAATCTCATTGAGTGCCATATCTTATCAGTTATCGTATATCTTTTACATTTCAATGCAGCGACTAATTTCGCATGACTATACCACGCGAAAGGTCCCACGGCGATAATACTGAACCCAGAACAATAACCTCCCCTGGACCGTGTCATTGAGATCGTCTGATATTCGGCCACTGTGTAGATTTCACGCGAGGGAGAGAACACATACCGGGTGTTTCCTTCCACGATATACCGAATCGACAGATTTCCAGTGACTGATATTACATCGGAAATACTATAGTTTCAGACAATCGAGCATAGCTGGTTATTAATTTTAATAGAAATGTATGTTACTCCTTGGGGATATATAATAAATAAAACATTATACAGTTTATGCAAGATCATCTGATATTTTTAGTTAGGAATATATTTAACGTGAGAAAATATTGCAGGTACAGTGCAATAAATTAATATTACGAATCATCGTATCGTAGGCACCTACTATTACTGACTAACGAGCATAACAAGCAGCCACAACAGAAAAATATTTGGCTAATGGTTATAATCCTGGCGTGTAGGACAATAAGTTAAGCACCCGCCAGTAACACTCGGCTACCCGTCACCAGCAGCCTCTCCTCAGTACGACTAGGGTGGCAAACGCACAAATTCTCTCTTACACGCTCTGTCTGCCGTTTCATATTCAGCAAGACAATATTATTCGAGTTTCATTAATGCCATGCCTGTGACGAAAGAATTCTCGAGAATTTTGAAATCAGACAGAAGAAAAGTACATCCATTACATAATAAAGTTTTTATAAAATTATATCATTACATCATGATATGTCAGTCATACATTTGAAAAATAAATTTTCATAATTACTTTTACTGTAGCTGCACCATCGTCCCTTTAACCTGCCCATCCTAACGGAGCACGTAATTTGAGATGCAAGCTCAGCGTACCAAAATAATTAGCGAAGCCAAGTTACATGTTTACAAATGGCTGAAGGAGCAACAGTGGCGCAACATGAACACGATGCACTAGACACACCTGTGTCGTCAGAGGGTTGCTGAGTCTCCAGCTCATTAGACAGCTATTAACGCAACGTGGAGTGTTGAAGTAGTGAAGAAAACTTTCACTGGATGATGTACAGATTTGATATACAACTACAAGCTCTATAGATTGTAGAGCTTGTTTTTAATTATCAATAAAGAAAAAAGTATTGAATTTATTTCATTCTTACGTATACAAGACTATGGTTTCAGCTTCGTGCACGTATAATACATAGTATACGTGGTTATTCACGGCAAACGCACCAGCTGAAGTTAGACGCGATTGAACAATTCTGTTGATAGAGGCAGGATTGTGGCCTTGTTAAACAAATCGAAGAATGCGAAATTCATGATCTTAGCAATGTTATGACCTTAAATTTCATTTCTTTAATGATGTCACCCTGCTCTGTTTCAAAAAACCAATCTCAGCTGGCGCGTTTCCCGTTAATAACCATGCATAGGTAGTAACTTATGTATGAAAATCTGTATTAATACGAGACTTCAGACTCGAGTCAGTATCGCTCCCTGTGTCTAGGAAGCAGCTTAATCTCCGCGGAGTTGAGTAATTGGGAGTTAAGTAGGAGTCCCTAACCTACGTCAGCTTCCTCATAGTTCCAGCAAGACACTAATTTAATAACTCGGCATGCTTGTTAGTCACTGCCCACGTACGTATGTACGTGCTATTGTTGTTGGCAGCCAAACAGTGGCTAATTAGTCGACGACTCGAGAAGTGTACTGTCCACTGACAGTTGCGCTCGACTTACTTTCGCTTTCGCCAGCGATTGTCACTTTTAGAACGATTCCCTCGAAAACAGCACGTTACGATTAAACTTTCAGTAATAGCCATTACCTAGGGCACGCAGAGTGACGCATAGTCGATAATTTGCCTTGGAAGTCCATTAGTATTTATTATTCTATTTTTGAAAAATTCCTACCTTATCGACCCTACACACGAAACGTAACTCTACAGTGACATAAGTGGCTCACGTGTTAAATTATGAGCTTTGAAATTTTGCCTCGCCGTTATGACAAAAAAAATATTACCTATTTTCAGACTGTTTTATAACTGACAGAAATGAAGCGAGTAACGATTGTAGGAGGTGATAGGTGATATATAAATGACCAGTGTATGTTGAGCGCAAGTCTATAAAAGTTAGTATATAAATAGATAGTCGACGTTGCATCCTATCGAGATAAGCAAAATAGATTAGTCTATGTATACAGTAACTATGTACATTCGTGGTTAGACATATGGGTATGTATTACACAGGTTGTAACTATCCTATACTATACTGTAATGTACTAATGTAGTATATAGGACTGCACGTTTGATGCAAGTATTATCAACTGGCTTTGGCTATTGGTCCAGCCAATTCAGCAGGAACAATTACTAATCCAATAATCAAGAGCCAAAATCCATAGACAATTATGAGTAATCCTATTATTGTTTTTCGAGTGCAAGTCCGCGACACCAGTACTGGTTGCGATTATCCAATCGGTACTGCGGCTTTAATAGTACTAATTGATCGGTCGTGAGTGGAGACGAGCAAATTCGTAGTGTGTCGGTAATGTCGCCATGCCGAGTACGTTGGAATTGCAGAGGAGCGAGGCAGCTACGTGTGTGCTGATATCGTTGCAATTACCGCGAAACTGTGAACGTTAATTTCGCCATTTCCACCGGTGAACCGAGTGTTGTATATGTATACCAAAGTGGTATAGAGTTTAGGAAGAAATGCAGGGGAATTTATTTTTTCTCTCTTTTTTTAACCTCTTTGACTACTTTTAGCTTCCATTTACTGAGTATCCCGCAAGACCAATGCTCAGCCGTTTTACTTGCTACTAAACAGTAACTGCTAATTAGATGAAGCAATTTGATTGGCAAAGCGTGCCGCGAGCGAGAGCATGAACTCTGGACGTGCTCCGATATCTTGACTTGATATCAATTTAATATTGACCGCTCTCCGATGAAGCTTAACCAATCTAGTCTGCCTTATACGTAATAGCCCTTACTTGTTGAACAATTTTCATTAAATGTGATTTCCTCGAATTTTTAAAGATCATTGATTATACGAGGCTACACGTATTTTGCAGTTATACGTATATTCGTTTAGTGGATGTTAGATAGACTTGATATCAATTTTTACATAGAAAGCTTATTTGTAAATCACGAAATAAGCGTTTAAGATTTTCATCGTCATGCTACTGAAGTTGGAAGCTGTTGATCGGTATTCGATTATTACGCAGCTGCGACGTTACTCAAAATAATACTGTGACATGCTTAGCAAGGTAAACTCGTTAGATTTTATGTAAAAAAAAAGAAGTAAAGGTCCGAATCATCATCCATGAAATCTCAAGGTTACTTCTGGAGGAGTGAAAAATATGAAAGGGGAATTTGTAATGTGACAAAAAAATCAATCGATCACGCCGATGTATCGGGACAAAAGGCACAACTCACTGATGGCAAAAGGGGCGAAATCGGTTGACCGTAGGTAGTGCACACAATGAGCCATCAGGTGATCCATCATTTAGAAGTCAGGGCAAGGGTTATGTTAAGAGCGTACAGTACAGCCACCCTTCATTTTGTATCATGGAGGGGGTTGCGAGTAAACTGCAGCTGGCACGCGCCGTTTGTCTCGTGAGATCTATGGGCGAACCCGAGATGTATGTGCAATTGTATATGTGTATGTATACCTATATATTATATATTCTCAAAGATAAGCATAAAAATCTTCCGCCGTATACTTAACTCAAAAGATGGAAGTCCAGGTATAAGCAGGTAATGGGAACATTGAAAATTCATGCAAGTCTCGTCAGCCAAGTAACGTCTCTCGAGTGAATTGATGCTACGAATCCCAGTCTCAGTGAGAAAGTAAGAAAAGATCTATTTTAGCTCGTAAAATATCTCGAAATAAACAGGAGCATTTACCAGCGACATTTCTAATCCTTCGACGACGTTCCACCTGCCCTGGTTCTTTACCCCAATTGGGCTCTCCCTACTCTCAAGGACTCGCAATAATTTATCCAGCAGGTTCGCATAATTTATTCGAGCCAATTTGGTGACAGGCTCGTCCAAGCCATTAATTACTCAAATCTTAAGTCAGGCTGGGCGCTCATGGCGTTATCCTTTAGTCTTCGCCCTTATCCTGGACGCCTTCCTTGGCCCCAGACCAATATATCTCTCCTGATATATTTCAGTTTTAGCACAACGCTCTGTGGGCTTTAATTTAACTAAGGTACTCACCTAGCTACGTCCTCTTGTCTCAACACCGAATAGCTCGAATAAGAAACGAAACGGTTATATACCGTAAGCCTTACCTGATATATAGGGGCTTATGAGCTACAGAGAAGAAACCTGCCTCGTGGTAGACAGGTAAAAGATACTCACAGTAACCCTCCCCACTGTATTTTTTGTTCCATTCATTTTTTTCTTCATCCCCTTTTTCATCCCTGTCTCTTCTTCTCTGTCACATTTTCCTTTTCTGTACTCCTGGATACGTAGCACTTCGCTTCTATCAAGGATTCGAGAAATTGGGTTACATGGATTGTGGATTCGGCTTGCTGCAAGAGAAATGCATTCCATACTGGCAACATCTCTCGTGCTGAGTGGCCTGTTAACGTTACCTGGATATGATGCGAACTCTAGTGCTCGTTGACCTGTATCTTGAATTTTACATTTCAACCGTTTTGACGATTAAAAGAGTCATTTAAAAGATGCACGTACTAGATAATCGGAGTATGTAACGAAAATTTATATTTATCAACTTTGGATTTTTGCGTGCATTGTGCAAGAAGGTTTGATACTTGTGAAAAGAAAGGAGGATTACATCGATTACAGTTACCTTTTTTTAAGAAAAATTTTTTTAACTCGTTTTCTTCGCTTATATAATCCTATGTAACTCTATGTAATCGAATGAGTTCTGCCCTTATTATGAAAGGGAAACTCTGCAAAGTGTGAATAATGAACGACGGCTGCAAGCGACAGGCAGCTTGTTGTGACACAAAACTCTGGCGTAAAGTGGCTGTTTATGTATTCGACATAACATTACCGATATACGAGTCAAACGCGTGCAGAGACACGTTAAAACGTTAAGACGCCAAATAGTAAATATTGATGATACACGTAACTGCTAAATAAAGATTCTTGAGGAAAAAAAAGTATTTTTTCGTCATTTTTGCTTCCTCATAGAGGAAGCTATGTGACGGTGGAAAATTTGCTTGTTGAGATTTTCATGTGACCATGTTCATAATGTGCAAAACGTCGAGAAAACACGTTTGGAGAAAATGTCTGGATGTATGTGTGTGTGTGTATGTAATGGCTTCCCAAAATTCAAACGTGTATAACTCGGGAACAGTTTTAGCTACAGCCGCCAAATTTTGCAGACATGTGTAGCTCTATAATACCTCCATTGACTATAATTTTCGTCATGATTCAAGCTGCGGCTTGGATTTTATGTCGTTTTCAAATTCCCAAAAAAAGGACGTTATCACTCTAGCGATCACAAATTTTGTAACAATCGTCTAAATAGTTCTTGATGAAGAGATTTGTATCCAAGGTTGGTTGGTGTTACATTTGAGGCGAATCCATCGAGAAGTTTTAATTTTATGATATTACGATTTTTGAAAAATTAAATTCATCAATGTAACTCCGGTCAACTTTGACCGATTGAGTTCCAATGTTCCAAAAGTGTAGAACATCATTTAGCCGTGAAATGCCTTAAATTTGGCGGAGATTGACAAAACGGATCTGATTATACATATATTCAAGTTTTTGAATTTCAGCCGATTCAAAAATATTAGGCCCGAAGAGATCATGCAAGAGATTTATCCTTACATGCGTTCTCTACAGTATGAAGCATCCCAGGTTGTGAGGCATGGGGATTTATGTTAAACAAGCCGCAAGTTGAAACTTGCAATTTGCTTCCTCCATATCGTAAGTAGTTTACGAAGTCCCTGTATGAGGAAGCCAAGAGTTTAAATTTTGCAATTTGCTTCCTCTGAATCGTCGGTAGCAGATGAAGATTCATCTATGAGGAAGCCAAAGATTTAAAAAAAAATGTAAATGCTTCATGAAAATTTTCGTCATTTTTAATATAATATATTATTGCGATACTCAGAATTCTACAAACCACGTTTCGCCAGTTTTGATTATAAATAAATATGGACATGGGATTGAATTTTAGGAATAAAAATATCCAATCAATCATTATTTGCAGTATTAATCGTTTGATCGGACTAATTTGCGAAACTAATTTCCCATAAATCCCAGCCATCTCGGATACGTAATACATAGTTAGCCGCATGCACGTACATCTATGTATATCTATATTCATATATGATTGGAGATCCATAAAGTAGTTGCATTTTCGACGAGAATTACCAGAATACACGAATATTTCAGAGTAGATAATCCAGCTGAAAAAAAGGATAGAAAATGTTTCGCGCAATTGCAGTACCCGGGTCGTATCAAATGAAAGGACACGTATGGTACGCGAATGATAACCTGCCAGCCATCCCTCACGATATGTGAATATTCCTTCAATAATACATAGCTTCGCGCATTACTGCACAGCCAGGCTAGAGGACTATGGATAAAGGGATGGTATAATACGCCATTGCAGAAAAGGGGTAGCCATGTAAAATGTATTCATGGGAAAGGAAGTTATTTATCAGCTTTTTAACGATATCGCAATCCATATATCAATATACTATATATAATATATATACATATATACTATCTTCAAAATATGTTATATACTCATGGGAATAAATCTCAGGATATTTTTCACCGTCATCCCCTTCTACTTGATAACGTCAAAATTATCACAATTCGGAAACAGATATTGACAGATATTCAGAGGGCGGACAAGGAATTTTCAATTCTGTCAATAACAGGCGCGAATATTTGCGATGCTACCGTTATACTGTTACTACCCTCGAGACTACGTGGACACACCCTGAACATATCACTCTGCATTAATACCAACATGATTTTATACTTTGACTAAAGTTCTGTCTGAAAGATATTTGGTTAAAGAAGGTCCTTGGGGAAGGAATCATTTAATTTCCATGAGGTATTCGCCAAGACTAAAATAGGATTTTAAGATTCTTGTTTAAGATTGATGCCAGAGAATGGTACGAATAGATACTAAGATGCAATGACGTAATGTATTAAGTTCAAATGAGAATCGACATTCGCATGGAATTGCCATCAGATATTCCATTCAAACGCATAATCAAATATCGCAGATGAAAAATTTAAACTATGTCATGCTTGTGGGGTGACATGATCATGTGGAAGATTTCAGAAATTGGAAAAAAAATCTTTTAAAAATATTGTTCACGTGTATTACATTGTTGGAAAGAAAAAAAAACTTAGAAAACGTTATTCCTTTAAGAGGATATATTCGAGATGTTAAACTTTCTTTCTTGAAAATTTTATTTCAAGGAAAGCTTTCGCAAGATATATTATAGTCCTGAAAGCCTTAACTTACAATTTAAATCTTTTGCGATTAAAGAAAAAAAATAGCCTATTGACCCTTTAAAGTCATGCGACCTCTTACATATTCAAATTGCATTCACCAGCTTGACGCTGTCTGAATGGTGCTTCATTTAAAGTTTTCCATCTGTATTCCTTTCTCAACTACGAACTCGTTCAGCTCGGTAGGCATCGCAACTCGTCGTTCCACAGAAATGACTCTAAGCCAGAGAGTAATTAATCATCCCTAACATATTTAACTAGAATCTCGTTGGCAGTTTTGCGTTAAATCTCATGAACTACCTTTAAAGTCAGTCGTATTCATATAGGTGGGTATTAAATACTTGCTCAAATTTTGAGCATTACATTTATCAACGATAATACAAAAAAAATACTAATTGAAAAAACGTTTTAAAAAAGTAATGTCTAATGTCACAGTTTCAGGCGACTGTAAAACTAAATAGAAGAAAAACAAAAGTGTGTACCATACGTACTGGGTAAAGATAGGTAAATATTTATTTGCCAGGGCAAGACAGTCAATTAAAAAAGACTATTGGTTCAGTGCACAACCATCCAAGTCTGTTAACCAATTCCACCGACTTGACGTTCAATTGAGATGAAAGTAATTTCCGAAAAAAAAGACGTACACACTCTGACACCCTCCGCGCGACATTCCCCAAAATCGAAGATAGATAATCGAATTCGCAAATCAATTATTGACTCACGCTCCACGTGCGTTCCCGCGGCGCGAGCCGGTCGCGTCGATATGTCCTCCCGACTTCTACGACCCCGGGGGTTAAAGTTCGGTAAACAATTTAATTTTCCCATTTCCCACAGAGGCGTTTTTCCAATCGCGGCAGTCAGGGGTAGCGACTGCCACGGGGATAGTAGTAGTTGGTAGTGGTAGTAGGATGAGAGCGGGTCCGGAGAACTGAATGAGGAGGGTGACACGACAGAGAGGTTGGTGGTTGTAAATGGCGCGCAAATTCAAACGATCTATGCTCCTCTGGTCTTCCATATAGTACTCTACGGCATTTTATTTTCTGGCTTCAGCGAGGCCACTAAAACTGCTCCTTGCATTTTCCAAATGCTTTTTCTGGTGTTATCCGCCAAACGGTGAGAGCAATGGCAGGGTTTAACCAGGCGGGATACTTTAATTCGGAAGTAAATTACCTAATCCCATCTACCTTATTCCAGGACGCCACCCACTTTTATCGAAAGTCAAGCCAGCCGGGATGAGCCAGAGCCGTGTGCGGCTCACTGAAAAATGTCGCCGCTCTACACCGAGGCGAATTTATTTTCGGCGAGTTTCGGCATAGGTAGTTTGGTACGTACCCTTAAACCGCGATCAATGTGAGGACACTTCTCTGTTTTAGCATGGCACCGCGTATATGTGCACGTGCGTACCAACGCGTTTCTCGTGTCGAAGCGCAGAGAGCAAGGGCTGCGTTCCTACCATTTAGTCGAGACAGATGGAGCAATCAATGGGAAATAGTGAGTTGAATAAATTATTCATGGCTTTCAAATGAGATACATTTCCAGGAATTGGAAATCGTTTCTATCGAATTGAGACATTTTACAGTTACATGACGCAACGAGCTTTGACCGAATGGTTTTATGTAAAGAGATGATGGTTCGTTCGATTACTCCTACGGATTTTTATGCAAAAAAACTACCAGATTCGAAACCTTGCAAATATCTTTGATTGCAAATGTAACAAGTGGAAAAACAACTTATCGAATTAAATAATATTTTAATCAAATATTTCATCGACATAGACAATCAACTCGAATGGAAACAAATAAATTTCTCATTGATTAAAGCATGCTATGAGATTGTTAAAAACGAAAAGAAGTGTTAGCAAGCTTTTAAAAATAACAGAAGACGGTATAAACGGCATTAATATTAAATAGTAATTGACTAGTTAAAACATTAGTTACTTAATGAGCTTCATGACGTAGATAGTTATCTCAATTGATTAATGAAAAAAAAAAGTTTAAACAGACCGTGACTGCGTCGCATATTAGTTAATATTCGAGAATACTCGATGATTAAGAGCGTCTGATAATCAAGGTACATGAGTAACAGTTAAAAGAATAGCAGCAACCGTATGAAAAGTAATAATTTCTATATGATAAGTCACACGGGGTTGCGAAGTTTGCAAAAAAAAGAAACTCCAGATTAATCGGTGACCGTGTTTCAGGCAAAGTGTACCGTTGTTGAACACGTTCCGCTATATATCACCATAGAAAAAGACACGAGGGTTATTAGCATGCACGTCACATTAGTATTCCTTAAAGAGACCTGTAGGCAATTAATTGAACGAAAACCGGTCGAGGAGCGTGAATAAAGAAATTGCAAGTGTCCATTACCGGAAAATAATATCCAACGTGGTATTAATATCCACTCGCAGATATGCACGCTGTCTCAAGCCGTGCTCCCAGTGCCATTATTTTCCCCAGCTATTCGCATAAAGAAAAAGTCAAAGCGGCTGCCACATGGCGCCACGACCGTTCGACAAGAAGCAAGAAAAAGTCGTGAGTAACGTGTGTCATGCCAGATTATAAAGCTTTACGGAAAAGAGTTTCCAGGTCGGTCCCACCTCGAATCAGTAATTTAGCAATGTCACGCCAGCAGATTTCGCCTGTTTGACGACACTCCATTACCACGTTCGCGAATTCGAGATTGCAGCCAGGATGGCGACCGTTTCCCAACCACCTCTTCTTCGGATACAACCTATATCCATTACCGGAGACGTGGGTTGACAATAGCTACAACCCAAAGCTCGTGGCAAGATTCAAACAAAAACACAATGCTGGCCTAATTCAGTCCCCTGTCGTACACGTCTATTGACTCCATTCCTTCCGATGGATACATTAGGTACTATAACGCTTTCTCTCTCTTTCGCTATATCTACGAATATATAAGCAACCCTAAAACAGGCAGAAAGGGTTGCTTTTGCGGTAGCGATACCCTCGAATTTTACTGAGGGCTAAAACCCCTTTCTTATTGCGTACTGAAACATCTCCTGAGGTCATTTGGACGTCATTGGGATCCGTTGAGTAAATCTTATCTCCCAGTGTGGGTGGTTTTGAGAAATAATGAAATTCTCGTTAATAAATTTTAGATACGTCCATAAAAAAGTTTGAGTCGTTTACACATTTTTATTTTGTATTTACAGACAATTTTGAGGCCATGTCGACCAACTCTTTGATTATTGGAAATTTAGACTGTGACTTGTTATATATCACACATGTTTTCGATAATTTTTCCTATGAATTCACCATTTTATTACTTACTGCTTATAACAGACTATATTTTGAGTGGCTACAAGTAAATTTTACAGTGCTCACGGTAAATATTGTTAAATGCAATTTTTACTGTGTCACGGTAAAATTTACCTGACTCTTTGGAAAAGACTCTGTTGTTTTACAAAAAAGAAATCTGATTGATATAATTAAAAACTGATCGATACTTTCACACCATTGCAAAACTTTATAACGTATTTTTTTTTAACTTGACATCGCTAGCGAAAATCCGAGATTCATGCCAGGCGGGCGCCAGTCAATTCTTTTTTGAACCGTCGTGCCGGTATAACCTGGAAGTTGACGTGAAATAGTTTCAACTCCAGCAAAACGAGGGAAAAGACAAAACCTATCAGAAGAGATGATAGCTTAACGGATCCTCTTTATTTTTGGAGTTTCATAAAATCAGCAAACGCAACTGGACGCACGAACGGAAGCGGACGGTCACGGAAATGCAGGGTAGTACAGGCCGCTAAGGTTGACGTAGGGAGGATCGGAGTAAGCGTCAGATAAACAGTGCCGGAAAAAGAGAGCAATCGATCGAAAACGTAGCAGAAAGAATCAGAGCTGTAAAATCGGAATCCCCCTACCAATTAATACATTGAGAGTATTCACCGGAGCTGGTTAAGTTTATCCATCAAGGCAGAGAACTGCATCCAGGGGATACTCAGATGGGCACTGCACCGCACAAGACTGAACTGAAACGCACGCAGAAAATCTGTAGGATTTTCTCGATATTGCAAAAACAATGCGAGAAATATACATGGGAGACTTTCTATACCATATAGGAAACACGTCTAGAACTATCAACAAAAAGCACGGGAGCACAAACCAGCTCGAGGCACCTCGATCGGTGTCCCAAGACAGACTGTTTTAAAGTAGTCAATTGACAATAATCAAATTCGAAAACTGATCATTCCGATTGGTCCAGATCCTTATAGCCGATAACTCTTATCCTTTCCCTCGAGTCATCCCTTTAAACTAAATCGAGAGCGTTCTTTAGCGAATCGGTACGCAATTCTTGGAGATCCTCCACGGCCGCTTCCTCAGGGCATACGGCGACAGCTGGGCACCACATTCTTATAATCGGGACAGGGGGTTCCTCCCTTGCCCTTAACCATATCAAAAACCTTATCTCCGTTCGCTCTATATCCTTTTGCGAATCTTCAGCGGGGCGCCGGTATTTCGCCCGGACCTCTGCCGGTCCGTGGAGACGTCACCGTCGGGTAGTCTCCTCTACCGGGCAATTCAATACGTCGAGACTATCTCTCCACGACAGATTCGAGCATCTCAACTTCAGCTCAACAATAACAAATCTTTCGAGGGCATTGACGTAACTTTACGAATCAATCCGTGAGCGCAGCTTCTGAGCAGAGTAGCGACTCGAAGGGAACGAGAAAAAAATGAGTTGAATCATCCATTGGATCTCTACGTTAGAACTATATTCGAACAATAAACCTACATTTATTAATTTGAATTATTCTTTTCGAATACTTATTTCTCATTCTCTGCACATACGTGAGAGAATAACTGAAACAAATAAATATAAATTAAATAATAATGTATTAAGCCAACTTCAAATGGAAAAAAAATTACAAAAACGATTTATTATCAGATTTTATGGTAAAAATCTTAGAAGTTTTAAAAAAACAAAAAGTTGCAATGTTTTTTGTGGTCGATTTCAAGTGTATGAAAAGCAGTACACTCCACGGTACAATTGAATGTAGCGAACAAGATAATTCGGTTGTTTTAGATGACTTTTTTAAATTCAACAAGCTAAAAATTACAAGTAAAAGTTTTATACTACATATTTTCAATTTTCAAAATTCTTACCGCGCACTTCAATAAAAGCTGACGTATCATGCTTACTTTTTAGTATATTTTTGTGAATTTCTCTTAAATATAATATATAGGTAATATTTTATGAAATACCATAATGTCTCGTGATTACCGTAAGTTTCACGGTAATTTTTAATGAAAAATTCTCTCCGTATAGTTTTGATGGATAACAGAATTTTATATGTACGATATGTCATAGACATTCATTATAATAGTTATATGGTGCAACTATAGACCCATGTCTAGTTTATCATAGTCATAGGCATCTGCGCAACATCCTGGTCTCCCGTGACGAGCGATCAGATTTCTCATGGTGTGAAATTTGTATAGAATGCAACGATATGTTGGTAGTGGGAGTCGCTAAGTTCTATGACGCCGAAACTATTGTTCGGGAACTTGAAGCATGACGACGAGGAGTCGCACCCTGCGAAAGGGTGAATGAGGGTGTGAACGTGAAGTGCGATTTAAATAATGCTTTATTAATAACCACCCACATGAAGCGATGAAGGGTTTAGAGTTTCTTACGAGAGAGCGTTATAAATCACCGGATTTGAGTGTTTGTTTTGAATGCCGACTAAGCCCTTCGAAGTTCTCACGCTTTAAATTCGATGAGACAACCAAATTTTGCAATCCTTTTACTTTAAACGTTATTACTATTTTACATTGTAGGTAACTGCTAATATATACATATATATATTCTGATATATTTTACTACTACAAGAGGCTTATCTCTTACCTTCGTATACAACAAGTTGCGTCATAGGTACCATAAATGTAGAATTTTATGAAATCAAAGAACTTAAGAATAATTTATTATTAGAATTAATGTAAGTACAGGTATTATGCTAGTGTTTTATTACTTTTTTAATATTTGTTTAATTAATTAATATAATAAATAAAGATTAATCGAAATGGTTAAAAAGTTTAATTTTGGGCTATGGTATATATTGGACAAATTGTTAAGTACTGTACGCGATTGATATGGGTAGGTGCGTGGGCACCCTTGAGTGCAAATTAAATTGGCAAAAACACGCTTAAACGGTGCAATCTCGTGTAATCAACCCTCAGACTTAAGCTTAAAATTACATTAGCACGTCATTTTCAACATAGTAGGGCGATTCCCTGGTCCTTGGAACACAGAGCCGAATTGCAGTGTACCTTCTAATTTAGTTAGGGAAAGAAGTAAGGGCGCAGTTGCGCCAATCCATGGGGGGTCTCTATCCATATAGAGACCAGACTAGACGATGGGAAATTAGTGGCAAAGAAAATCGATTTTGGATTTAGGTAATACTCAAGGGATAGAGATGGGCTTCAATTTGTGAGATACTTGGATCTTATGGCGTTCATCGATTATAGAGCCATGGATTATCATTATCAGACTTCATGGAGGACGTCAAATAGTTAAAGCAATTCTATCAGAAGTTAACTTCTGGATATAACTTTCTATCCCGTACACTTTAATTCACTATATAAAAATGTTAGGCTCGTTTCTAGAGCAGGAAACTTGGCGAAACCACAATTGAATTTTGCTTGCCGTGTAAACTTTTCTTTCACGTGAAAATCTGCTGATATATCTCGCATCCGCTTTCGGTACGGAAGACGCTGCGATTTTCATTGCAAACGCGAAATCCGCGGATAAGGATAACATCGCGAAGAGGATTTTTATCCGATCGAGTTAAGATAAGAACCGCATATCCACTCTTGACGAAAGTTGTAAATAAAACGAAAAGGTTAAATCTCTTTGTTGATGTCATAGATACACGAGAGAAACGATGGGTCTGGCTTTGAGTCTCCTATAAACAAAACAGATGGCTGCCTCAATTTTTCAGTGGGATCTTCTCCGCCACCTGACTTGTGTGCACGTAATTGAATGTAAATATGATCAGAAGTTTGCTGAAAGTTTGTGAAATATAAATGACGTCGAGTGAGTTCCGTTCTGTTTGCCATTTCTGCTCATTCCCGTCCTACTACGATTTTCTGTCAGAAGCTTTGCTCAACTGTAAATGAAATCGTACAAATTTAATTACACTCTTTTTTCTGATAGATCGTTGGATCAAAGCCAATAACATTTAATTTTCAAGTGCCGATACTTACCAAACTCTATAAAAAAGTCACTCTTCAGTACCACGAGACGAACTAATAACATTACGTTACTTATCATAAAATTGTCTAGAACACACAAACTATGACTAATCTAGTCTTTTTTTTTTACCATACTTGTCAATGTAACTGAAACCAATTTTTTGTATACTTCCTCAAAAATTCTTATAATTCTCTAATTTTACATCGTATCGAACTCTATTCAAAAATAGTACAGGCTCCCTGCATGCATAAATAATTGATAAGTGGCATGATTTTCTTGCATAATATATAGATCCGCAAATCATTCTGGCCGACCTACCATAGATGTACAGTATTCGTACCTGCATGAAATATCAAGCGAGTTTCGGACAATCGAATAAAAGCATCACGTTCGTTAAGTATAATTGTAGATATATAGCTAAATGTATATATGTAATACATACAGATACAGGTTGGATCAATAACTACATAAAACCCAACCGTATGATATTTATCAAGCATAAATTTATTCCAAGGCGGTTCTCCTCGGTCCCACGCCTATGGCAAGCGGCAAGTGGAAAATCTTACACGAGAAAGAAAAGATAAATGAATCTCTAGGACATCGCAGTACGGATTAAAGAAGCGCAAAAAAGTGACTGGTACAGAAGAGAGATCGCTAGTAAATCCGTCATGCCGTATACATAGTATACCCGGTACACACATATAAATCCACAAGAAAAGGAAATTAAATCGGTGTCTCGTTGTCAAGGTATAATAAGTGAAGGAGATCAAGTTTTTTTAAAAATCATAAAACACATGACTGTGAGTGTCCTGTGTGACCTAATGTACCTAAAATTATCTTCACGAATCTCCCCACCCAAAACTAAGAGCTATTCAATTTTCCCTAAGCAATGCATTATTCAGGATCGCGTCAAGACTGTCTCTATTTCCGAGAACCTAAGGTTGCTACCTATAACGTACCTACCCAGCGACGTCCCGCTCTCCTCAATTCTCCAAGGCCCGTCACTCCGTAGGCCCCTTGTTTGCACCAGGAGAGTAAATAGCTGGATGGGTCTTCCTCCTGCTGTGCCTCAAGGAACACAGCGACGTTACGGATTGATGATACCGAAGTGGGCGACCCGTTTCTATATACGTCACCTAGTTATACTGTCATTGTGCGTTTACGCCTAAATTCTCCGCTATATTTACTTAGGATTACAAGCTAATATAATCGCAACGAATTAATTGCCATTCACTTTGGCCACCTTGATAATCTCACGACGTGGAAGCTGAAAAGGTCTTGTTGTTCCTTCGTGGATTTGCATAGGAAACCATGGTCTCACCGACCGGAAACGCGTTACGAAGCTCTCTCTCTCTCTCTCTCTCTCTCTCTCTCTCTCTCTCTCTCTCTCTCTCTCTCTCTCTCTCTTTCTCTCTCTCT
>JAYRCB010000359.1:752636-770569 GCA_036026315.1 Trachelus stipa
CTCTCTCTCTCTCTCTCTCTCTCTCTCTCTCTCTCTCTCTCTCTCTCTCTCTCTCTCTCTCTCTCTCGCTCTCTTTTGACTACTGGGTCCTTGCTATTGTACATATGCATGTGTGGTATACCTTGAGCGATTAAACTCTCTGAAACGGCGATCCTATCTTAGCAGCAAGATCATCTCATTTACACTAACTAGACGCTGCGGGAGAAATATCCGTAAACGTAAAGCGAAACGTCTCGGAGATTAGTCAAGAATTTCTCAGTGTCTCCTTACCTCTCTGTTGTCCTCTTTGATCTGTGAATTGGATACGTACTCTCATGGACCCCCCTTGGACCGGCAACAATAATAGTTAACAGTTTACATTTCACTAGAGTCATTTCATTTCATCATTCCTGTGCAACGTCCTCTCTTCAAACTTCGTTCTCACGAGCTGCTCAACACTTTCGCGAATTTCCTTTGAAACAAACACGGTATACAGTCACGAGGACGTCTTGGAATTTCGTGGTAATTTAACAGTCTAGAAAAATAAGACGATTTTCGGAATCGTATATGTACCAAAGTTTCTTAAGGAATTGATCCATCCTTGTTTCTAAGTTCTGAGGATTGAGACAATGGCTAAGATATTCCAAGTTTTTTTTTGAAATGGAATAAATATCAGTCTCTTTCCAGTTATACACTTTTATCGAATTGCTACGATACCAGTGACTGCAAATGAATTCATTAAGGCCAGGCTGCACGCTCTCGTACCACGGAAAGAAGTCGCGTTCATCTTCCAAATTTGTCATTTGAATTCAGCGCCGGTACTCCGGGAAATATTTCGCTGACGGTAGACGGGAGTGCCTGAAATTCCAGGTTGTATTTCAATGGGAGCAGCGACTATGCGCGGCGCCATCAGCATCGAAATATGGCGATGTCCGGTGCACTATATTAACCCAACCAGGATTCCAGCAAGCCTAATTTAATATGTCGGAATGAGCGGTTGGTTTGGAGATATGCTCTTCATATATGAATAGCGAAGCATGAAATTAATCTAGCAGTAATTAATTTCGTACTGAGAAGGGAGTGCTCACAAAAAATATTTTTTAAATCTTCACGCATACCTTCACTCTAGAGGGCTGGGATCGATGACTGGATTCTATGCGTTACATAAGCTATGGTAGGCAACCCGCAAGGAATAAAGTTTCGAATTTATGAAGGTGGATGGTTTCATAGCGTTGGACGATAAGTGTCCTATGACTTACTTTCCTTGCGAGTTAACACCTCTGCATTTATTACTTTCCGCCGTCGGCAAGCCTTTTTAATGTCACACCCTCTTCTAGCCCAACCTGCCATTGCTTTTCAGGCAGTGAAATATGATTTTTCAAGAAGAAGACACACTCGCTGCGAGAGCGCCATTTTAATATTGTCCAAGATGGTGTGTCCACAAAAGTCGACCGAGAGACGTCGAACTTTTTATAGTTTACCTAAGAAGATGTAAATTATGGTTCACGTCCATGTTGATTCCCTAACAAATTTATCGTTTAACCACCTTCGCTCGCTTCCCGTGGTGTTGCCCCAAGTGACTTATGCTTTTATGTTTGTACCTCGTAAACATACACAATCTCGTGAACCCTGAGGATCTCGTGTATATTCGACACACGTATAGCGCGTAGTATGCGAACGGCGAACTGCACGAGTACCAACTAAAGTACCTTTACCCACATAGCGAATACAGTCGCAGTGACATAAGGTTCGTGCCTTTTACCTTCTACCGTACAGTATCGCTATAGCTACGATAAGCTTGAAGCACGCCGGGTATTTATGGTTTATGAAACATCTTCATCCATATTTAGGTTCCTTTCTATAAATCAAAGGTTCTACAACGGCTGTCAGCCAATGCCTAACCACCATCGTGCTCGTAACCTTTTCCTTCCCTATTAGTTTTCGTTTTTTCTCAGCGCGGTACCATTGTTGCGCCGCGTGATTCCTATGGCGAACGACAAAAATTACTAGCTGAGATTGATTGAGATTTTTCACGGATTACGGGCTACAGCGCTGGATTGAGAAACTTTTTTACTCGACGCTTAACAATGTGAGAAATAACGAGATGCCTTTATATCTACGCATCTGCCGATGTCTTTCATCTTTTTGATCCTTTTTTGTTATCAATGGCGAAAATCATTTCCATTTCCATTCATGTGGAGTAGGATGTTTTTTTTTTTTTGATACTTTATACAGACTTGCTAACTCAATCAATACTTGGGCCGATACATTGCCACAAAGTTTTTTAATATTTTGTTTCTATGGTACAACGACAAGATATCATAACGATGGCGAATGGTAGCAGCAAAGTATGTTATTCGTGTCTCTCAGCTTGGGATACAGAATCGAAGTTAACGGGTGGAAAATAAAAATCTCAGTGTAAAACTTGCCTCAGTTATTTCGCTTACTCGGATGAACGACGATTTCGCGTCTTAAAGTTTAAAGTTTATGGTGGTATCATATAGGAACGCAGTCTGTTCTTTGTCGGCGAGTCTTTAATGAAAACTAGTACCCGCGTCTACGTGATTTACCGTTGGTGTCTGGCCGGCGAACAAGAAGACGTTGTAATGAATAATATTCGAAAGAAAGTTCACTTAAAATGCTTCCTGCTTGACTACCAAAGAGCTCACCAGGCCGCGCAACAGTCTAGTAAGTATTTTAATTGCCAGCCCCATTCGAGAACGTAATTAGCAAATAGGATCCTGAGGGTTGGGACCTTTCCGAGGCGATGGCTGCCATTAATCAAGATAGGGAGGTGTGCCCGACATGAGACGTCGACAGGGCCTTTCTTTCTTTCATTTTTTTTTTATTCGCCTTTTCTGAAAGGAGCATGATTGTCTATAAAACGATTGGCCCACACATTACGCTCGTTGTCTGCTCTAAGTAGAATAGTCTCGGTCGAAAAAGGAAAACGAACGAGACACGACAAAGCTCACCGCTACGTTTCCGCGAGTCTTTACGTTTTCGTTCGTCATGTTTCGCGAGAGCGACGAAGCAAATCTGGGTCGAAAAGCTGACGGTCGTTGGCTCGAATCGTTAGCAAAGTTGGCGATAAACTCTTTTCGCCGCTAGAAACCGCCACCTTCGCCGTCACCATTACCATCACTGTTACGATTTTCGACCCAAGAGAAATGACCAATATTCCGTGAAATACCGTGCCGCAAGACTTTTTTTTATTTCTATAATTTTTGTTTGCTTTTTTCACTATTGGATTTCAATTTTACGACCCGCCGCTGGCAATTTCCCAGTAAGTAAAACGTATCGCGCAATAAAGTTTGGGATCACATCACGGCAGCGTCCCTCGATGCTTGTGAATAATGCCATTGCAGCTTAGAGTCCATGCATAATACTAGCATTGGAAAAAAAATTTCATACGTTAATAGCCCGAACCATGGAACGATGCGTCACATCGTACTCGACGATGATAGCTCGCAGCCGCATGAATATGATAATCCAAACCACGTGTGCACGTATCGCCATGTCCCAAGTAGTACACGTCTTAACGATCTTAGAATGTATATAATAAAAAAAAAACTATCAAGAGTCAGCTTGATCGTAAAACTATAAACATTTTTATTTATTTTTTGCTTTTCCAACTGAACTTTTCATTTTTTTTTCTCTATTGGCGAGAGTAAGTCTTTACACTGGTGTAACTATGCCGGCGTATGTATATATTGCACTTTTGCAAAATTCACTCTTGCACCGCACAGTAGTTACACTCTAACTCAACCCCACAAGTGGTATAGCGAAGTGCATGGCGCTTCAAAACGATAAGAAGGAAAATAAGACGATAATATTTCTCGAGGACCATCCGAGCATAGATCCTGATTTACACATCTAGCACGTTCCTACGGTAATAACAATGCGTCACCTTTATACGTCGGCATAAACAACGCGAAGACCTCCCACAAGCTGCACCCAGAGAGCATCGGTATTATCTTGGGCCTAGCCATGTTGTTCTAGCACCATTGCTTTTTGTCCTCAGGAGCATAAGGGTGATTTTACGAAAGCACCATATGAATATTACATTTCCTACTCTCGTCCGGGAATTAAGTTACACTGACATAAATTTAACCATAAATGCTTCTTACAACGTATCTTTATATATACAATACGAACCTGAGTGGCAATGAATCAAGAAAATATGATGTCTCAATTGAACTCTAGGTACACACCAGCACGATATAAAATTAAAGATAACAAAATATTATCAATTTTTTAAATCTACCTGCCCCACTGACCTGATACCATAAATAATTATAGTATCAAAAAAGTTGTATAGATGTATATATAGTTTGTCGAAGAAAAAGTGACCGAAAATTAAGTCGGTAATTAAATAGTCATTTTTATTCATGACATGATTATGTAGAATAAATGTGTATAAAATAACCATAACCACTACCGTCGATGATGTCCGGCTTGAGAGGCGCCGGGAAGATGACCAAAAATTTTGATAGCGTCGCTGTATGGACAATCACGAGTTTCTATGCAAATGCTTTTACGCCTTGAGCATGTTCATTGCTCTTAAATATCTGCAGGATGGTGTTGCTGGTTATTTCTTTCGGCGCACGTGAGCCATAAACTAATCAAATTTGTAGTACAATCAAAATTTTTATAAGCACAGTTTGTATCGGTAATAACTCACAGACCGTTAAATGAAAAATCAACTCTACGTTAAACTTTCTGAAATATTTTCACGTACACTTACTGAGAGTTGACGATTTTGTTCTTTCCCTTAAGTTACAATATGCATATACGTAAAGTATACGTGCTTTTAAATTTTCTTTTCCCAGTATCACAAAAATTCTATATCCCACATCGAATAACTCTCCGAAAATTAATGAACGACCAGGAGTTCGTAACCAATAATTATCTCTGACACACTACTAACTGACATCGCTTACTCCTTCGGAGGACCGTTTCACTCGAGGATGCTGAGTGGAATAATAATGAGAAACGATCTCGTGCAGTTTATGTCCTCCACGCGAGAATATTACCGAACCGTATAGTAACACGATCAGAAAATCAATACCTACGTATTCGATGATCGATCCCCTGAGCAATAGATTGTGAGCATGAAGATATCAACGTGAAAATTACATGGGTTTATTTACATAAGAATTTAATTAATCAAACTGTACTATCCGTTCTAACAAAGCATCCTTTCAATTATCCGAGTACCAATCTACATGTCCGCTTGAGTAAATTACAGTCTAAGCTCATAGATAACGAATAAGCGGTAGGCGTGAAATTAGTCAACCAAAAATTTTCTAAGATTCATAAAAATGCCCACAAAAAAAGTACAGCCGTCGTTAAAACCGTTCATTTAAATTTCTAGGTCAAAGGTCAGTCACTCCTCCCTGTCCAAGTATATTGAAAATGCGATGTCTAGACTACCCCGAGAGATCCTATCTATTGAAATATTCTGTTCCACCATAGCGCCACGAACTTACTGAATGAAAATATAAGTAGACAATATACAAATGCACCAATAGACCTCTCGACCTGAAACACGAGCTAAGAATAATGCATATATCGTTCGGTAGGAAGTCTTCGTATACTATATATAAATTTTATAAAATATATAGATAATAGATACATTATATAGATATATCGTATCTATATCCATATACTTACACGTACACCGACAACTCCATAGATATAAACACGTACAACCCCATACAAGCGATGACTTTGTTTTGCGCGAGACCTTTGGGGTTGCACGGGATTCTAAAGTAAACAGCGTGACATATTCTTTAAATAAATATTCACAAGATCAAAGGTAAAGAACGCAGTATGCCAGCTATCCCTTTCCATAAGGGGAGTTAAAGCAGTCCTCAGTATCTATAGGTTCATAAAGAGACTGAAAACGAGAGGGATTCCAGCTGCATAGAATGCAAGTAGAAGAATGAATTTCGAACAGAGAAAACAATACGGAGCGTAGAATTAATATGGTGGAAAAAGATCGATAGCTATATATAAGTATACTATATGCATACGTTTTTATGGACGAGCGTAAGGAATAATTCCTCATTCAAATGTTGGCAACGCATTTTAATTGCATTCGCGTTAGATAAAATCATCCCTCGCTCGCTTCTCTTTGTTGCGAATTTTAATTATAGAGTTTCTTTCTTGCATAGCAGGAATCTTATGGTGCCCGCGGGCCTGCGTCTGGGCCATAGGGGACAATCACAAAGGAACGCATAGGTATTTATCGCATGGCTCTAAGCGATTGGGGATTGTGTCGGCTAATGAAGATAGGAGTATAGTAACACACATATATATATACAGATATCATTCGAAACAAAACTATTGATATGTGCGATTGCAGAAGAGCGAATGAATAATCGAGAATGGTATAGCCAGCAACGTCAGGTCTAGGTTATACATATATTATAATATATGCATAGTATATACTACTCCCCTCTTTTTTCTCTCCCTCGTAATACCTCTTGCTGAAGAGCAAATAAAAAAAGCATAGAATAAAGAAAAGAATATGAATGAACCAAAGGACAGTGGAAAAGAAAAGAGACATAAAGAAAAGGCCAAACCCGTAATTTCCATTCATTTTTCAATTTACCCGAAGCCCGCCTCCCGGGTACCTAACATCCTCATGATCGATCTTTCATTCTCGCTTAAGATACCTTCGAGCGGGATGCTGTTCCGAAATTTATTAGATACAGTCAACCAGTTTGTTTTCGACTGATGGCAACGGAGTTATGACGAAGCTCTCGTTGGCTTGAAAGCGCAAGACCACCTACACGGAGTTTATCCTTCGACTCTGTAATGTTACTGGCTCTTACTTTCCTCTTCTCTCGTGTTGATCTTCTCTCTGTTTCTTCACGAACGTATTATGTACCTTGTGTATCTCTATGCATATACGTACCAATGGCCGTCTCATGTCGGCCTGAGACCACCAAACGTAATGTAGTGTCGTGATCCACGCCCACTGCTCACGCTGAACACTACGGGCTTGTCACAAACGTGTTACAAGCACATTGCGGCCACCGTGTCGTTCTTTCAACTTTCTGTTGTTCAACTTCGACCGGTGATCGGTAGCAACAATTTATTAACAACCGGTTCGCCAAAACCCTTTGTGTTCCAAATACGTTGATACGATCGGCCATGTCATCGTGCCAGGGATGGGAATATTGAATCTGTCGGTTGAAAATTACGTAGAGAATTTTTTTCACAATTTGGACTATTCTGAACGAGATTAACTATATTGAAGTGGTAATACTGAGCTTGAGCGATAGCGATTTTTAACGAATACATGTAGGATAATTAATAAGAGAGTATATAGTGGAATATTTGTTGAATTGATTTTCAATGTACGTATGACTACGTACATATATGATATATTTGAAATCATTATTATTGTTTAACGATTATGATTTCCTGATGAAAAAATACATTCTTTCAATTTTATTCCCAGCTAATCTCGTAGTGTTCTATTAGACATAGTATAACGATTAGAAATGAAATTTTAATTTTTTTATTAATATTATCAATGGCCCTCACTTACGCGAGTGTCTTTATCCCATCCCTACGTATTCTCGTAGATAGTTACACAGCAAAATTTCCAACTAGCTCGGCCCACCAGAAAGGAAATCATGTACCAAGTGAATTTTGCACTGTGCGCTAATCCGTGATATACATGGAAGAGGTGGTTCGCGGTAGACAGCACAATAGAGAATTTATGGAAAGAGAAGCAAGAGGAAGGGAAATAAGGGAGCGGTAATAATATGCACTGCCCTTACTATACTCCGGTCTCGAACTCTGAACCGAGACACGGGCCATGCTGATCCTTGTACAGCCAGTTCTCATCCCCTTAGCCTTCTCCAATTTCCAACATCTACCTAACCTAACAAGCCGGTATTACGTGCCTCCATTATATACGTCCTGCGTAATAAGTATATAAGTTTAATTATTCCGTTTTCAGCCGTATGCAAACCGCTAAACCGACGAAGGGAGTAGTGCAAGCATAATAAAGCTCAGTGCACCAGATATTATTTCTATACGAATCTACCAGCTATTTCACGTAGGATTTAAAAAACTATAATACAAGAATGTAACTAGATACTCGTTTCATACTTTAATAATGTTACACGCGTCATATACAAGATGTAAAATTATATGTATTAATAATAATTCTTCTTTTAATTATAACAATTATCATTTCTCTTTTATAAGTATATCAATTTCCGTGCAGCATGTCTCCCATCTACAAGACCTATAATCGGTGTACGTACAAGACTTAGAACTTCCGTTCTAGTAAAAGACTAACAGTCATTCATGTTTATCCATACGTTACTCTTCAACTGACTCATATAATCCCACCAGCGTATTCAGGACGTCTATTTCAACACCTGAGCAAACGCGATTCATCGCATAAAATCCCTATGTATTTTGCACTGGGAAAAGAAATATCCCACACACTTATTGCCCGCGAGATTTAAAGAACTATCCAGTTCCATACAAACGATATGGCACATGCTGGTATCAAAAGACTTTAGTCTGCAACCCGGTATACGCGAATCGCCGTAACTCCGTTATTTCATAGGTTGTTTGTTGCGTGCTTGGGAAAATGTAAAATAGCTCGCTCAGCTCGCACAGCAGAAAGGAAAACGTGTGTGGCCCAGGAGAAATAATATTATCTCGACGATAAGTGTGTTTATCCTGTATTTCGTACCTTATTCGCGAACCGCTGTAATAATACATAATAAATGCGCGTGTGCGCCTGTAAACTAACGCTTATGAGGATTTTTCAAAACTGCTTCATACGTATTGTGAAAATTGACAGGAAGTTAATCCTTTTAAAGGATGTCCCTGAGTATCAATTACTATGTATATAAAATTACACGTCGTACAGGTCAAATGAAAATTTTAATAAATACCAATATCTTCGAACTCGATCTTAATTTCTATATACGTAATACATATACTCGCGTGGAATACGCTCATTATCGTAGACCGACTCTTCTGTTACACTAATTTACCAAAAGTTCTGAATGAGAATTGCTGTGATGAAGGTTTGCACAATGAAAGTAAAAGGTCTGTTTACTCCGTATCTCTGCCGAGCAAATACTCTGTATTCGCTATATCTCAGGCCACGTGCTCCAACTAGAGTCGAGTACTCTGCTAACAACCTGCAATTACGAAAACGAAAGTTATAAGATATTTTCAAATAAACAGCTGAGCCTCGAGTGTATCACATTGAGAAGAATTGAAAATGAAAATATTTTTATTTGATTTTTCAAAAAAAAAAAAATATCTCTAAATCTCTTTACCACGCAAGTGGATGCATTTCATATATTCGTATGCTCTTGGAACGCTGTAATTGGGGGATTTGATAAAGAAAAAAAAAAAACAGTTCAGATGGTAGTTATTCACGTCTATCAAATATCTTCAATTATTATAAATGATCAGGACCATGACAGCGACTTCGAATATTTCTGTCTGACTGCTAATAAAACCAAAGATATTGAAGTAATGGTGTTATGCTTATCGTTTACATCGCAACATGCAGGACGCAGCACGAAACCTGTCAAAGACGTATACAGGTGATAATGAGAAATAATGGATGGTCCCATTGACAGGAACGTTTCTCGTATAGATAGTCACTAAAGTTAGCGTTCACTTCGGGTCTTACTCTAACCAGTCTAACAAGGGGTAACAACTGTTACTGTTTAGTGCGCTAGTAACCATTATCGGACAATTCGCTACTCACGACCGGTGAGATAACAGTCTTGATGGAATTGGATCGCCACGTTTTGCCACAAAATGTCTTCGGGTACGGTCCTACGGCGAATTAACAATTTCCCGTTATTGCTTAACCAGAGAGTGAAGATACTGCGAAGCTGTGAGACACTTTATCTGTTATCTAACGATTATGGAACGACTTCAGTACGTGAGAATTCAACGACCCGTGGTGAAATATCATTTCGATATATCAATTGTGAACTGTTTTCATTTGAATATTGAGATCCTGCATATCTAAAAATGGCGTATAAAGATCTCTTACAAAATTATCTATAGCTTATTTGAGATAAATCAATCGAGTATGTGTCTTATAGAAACAAAAAATTAAAATTTTGTATAATGATATATTTGACTCATTTTTTTCAGAGTTTATAACTTTTATTTATGAATACATGAAATCTGGGTATGTAACAATTTATCGTGAATCGTCGAATCAAAAAATCTTGGATAGAAACACTTGTTCGATATCTGGTTTGTTTATGAGATAGTGACATAAGGATATTAAAATAGAGCACCTTGTATAATTTCTGAATGATCTAAAATGCCGCAACGTCCTAGCGGTGGGCTAGCGCAAGATAATGTAAGTGTCGGTTTTGCTCGACGTTAGGTGGGCGTAGCTATGCTTAACGTTATTACATATTACCTACAGTTCATATATCATACATTATACCCGTGTTATGGTTACCGTATGCATACTGCTACAAGAAGCTCTATGGGTCCAGAAAAAAAAAATAAGAGACAAGGCCTCGATCATCAGTGTAGGTACAGTCTATCCCTTGTGAGTCTAAGACATAAAATAAAAAGCATGAAGGTACATTGTTCTGGAGTCAAAAATGGGAAATAAAAAATGCAATATAACTCAGATATGAAGATTAAGTTATTAGTAACGTTGGAAATTGTACCTCTGTGTACCTCTCCTTTAATTTGTAATACGACATATGGGATCATATATCTTGTTTGCACACCGAACGAGTTAGACGTATCACGATTAGAGAGTGACTCCTCTATACAGTAAGCGTGCGATGCTTGTATTTCACCACCTTAACGATTTGCTACTTGACTGAGACAAATTATTATTCGTAGCGTGCAACTTTACTGGGTGTATCGGTTGCACATTAGCCCAAGGACCTAATAAATCTATGAAACTTGTAAATCATTCTAAACCGTTTATCGCCAAGAATTACAGTCGCGATATTATTATTCCCAATGGAAAGAACATATCCACATTGGACCCTATAAATAAATTTGTTTGAACTAAAAAAACCACGCAATACCAATGTACATTAATTTTTTTTAAATTTGTACGAAGATAATAAAAAAAATTCAAATTTATATATCAAAAAACAATTTACTAAAATTTCCCTACGAAACAAAATTATTATGACTAAAATAATGTATAACTACCCTTCTGTACGTGATTGTATAGACGGCAGTGGAGGGTTAAAAAATTGTCTCGTTTAGATAGAAATTGGTCGTTCCCTTTTTCTATCTTTTTTTTTTAAAACTACCCCTAGAAATAAATCACGTTAAATCCCAATGTCCCGCTCTGTGCCCGATAAAACGAGTTACGACTCCAGTCGTAAAATCTCAAATCGATTACCCCCGAGTAGCTCCTTATGGGACCATGTAAACTTCGGCAGGGTAGATAGGTAGGTAGGTAGGTAGGTTGTATGATAGGTAGGGTGGCAGAAAGGTAGGCATATCCTCCACAAGTCCCTTGTATCGTATGAACAGGATGCATAATCACGTGAAATAAATATCGAATGAATATCGACAGCGTGCAGAAGGATATCAAAGCCACCATCGCTCTCGCGTGACACAACGTGGGCGATCCTGGGCCCACGAAGGCGTGCACCTCCTCGTCTCGTACCAACTTGAAGTCACTACGTGGCTCCCCGTGCTTACACGGTACCTACAACAACGGCAACAACCGAACCAACAACGATACGGAATAGAAGCGCCAGGCTGGCAAATTGTATCACCTTGCCTACGCGAACTGCTTATACAAACAACAATCAGCGGTTCTCAGTTATTGTAGCATGTACCTATACAGTTCGCCGATTATCTTTTTACATGTTCTAAGTAATATGGGTAGGTAAGTGTAGCATAGTTTTTTAAATGATTTTAACGAGAATTATTGCAAAGAGGCAGGGAGCTTATAGAGATTCTTTTATCGGGATCAATATAAGGTTTCAAAAATTGTAAATTAATTATGAAGGTTTAGATAGAGAAAAAGATCTTGGTTTTTTGAGAGATAGGAAGGATACATAACGGATTGTAAAGAAAACTTTGTTTTACAATGTCACCACTTTATCTGTTGATTGGAACATATGATTCGCTTTCACCCCCATGTCTGCCATAAGAGCTTTTAAAGTGGTCTAGCCTACGTGGATGGGGCTAATTTTAGGCTTTTTTTTTGAAAATGGTATGATCTGTTGTTTTAAATATTAATGGTAAATATATATAATTGAAAGGACATTTTGGGAAATTAAAACTTTTTTTTAACAACTTTGCTTACAGGGAAAAATCTGTTAAAGAGACGATACGAGACAGTTAATATTATTGAAAATGTCTTTTCTACCATTAATTTAGTTCGACATGGAGAAAGTTATGGGATCATTTGAGAAAGTCGGAATTTTGCGCTTGACAAGAAATGTCTTGGCATCGTTTTACTTGTTGACGGGAGTGACAGTAAATGAGGAAACTCTGAAGTGGAGAAACATCCCTTGGCTTAACGTGCATAAGTCCCCAACGCTGGGAAAACGGGGATTGGGGTGTTTTATTTAATTAAGCGCGAGTCTACTAACCCTTCTAGGTTCTACCGTTGGGAGTGTTTATGTCCCTCCGGGATCCTAGGTTACAGACCTACTCCTTACTCCTTAGGCGAATGAATTAGTGTTTAGCAAGATACCATATAGTAAAAGGTTAAATTTCATTCGAGAATACTAGCTGATACATATGCTTAAGCGAGGTGGTTAAAGTTCCGGCAAATTTCCCGTCTGAAATATCGTATTTGAAATGTAAATTTAAGGCCGGATTTCTTCCCCGAGGCTTGCCGTTGCATGCCAAACTTATTAGTCGTTGAGTTTATAACGGGTGTATCTCATTTGCGAACGGTTTATACGTTGGGGATGTGTGGTGTTTTAAACAACCTGAAAAAATTAGCTTCGATAATTAATACATTATTTGAATAAATGAAAAATATCAGTAAAATCCAAAGCACACACGATAAATATTTGCTACTTTTAATACACGCGATGACAGGCACCCTTATTCAGGTTTTACCTCCCTTAACATAACTCTCGCGGCATGTTTATATAAAACTGGGCCACCGCCTGTCTTTTGGCGCTGTTTACTGTCTGGTAAAACAAAACACATATGTGATCCAAATGTAAATTTCTTTTGGTCCATGGCAGATTTTTTGATAAATACACGTGGCCACGTCTATTTTCATTTTGAAACATCGATTTTCACAATTGATCAAAGAATGAAATCTCCAAATCTCTATAACCACTGAGTATTCAAAAAATTCGACATTGTTGAAACTATAAAAAACTTTATTGATTATTTTTCAAAATCATTCATTTTTTTCATTCATTTTTTCTTACCTTCAAACAGTGTATTAGTCTTTATCGATAGTGCCACATTAGCTAACAGCCGTGAACATAAGAAGCGCGACGTATTGATGTAGCCAGGCTAACCGAGAAACAAATAGTTACAAACGTCAGTACACCACGACGAGATAGACGTTTGACTATCAGTGTAGGCGTATCGTCGACCAAAATCATGTTCGTCATTTGAATGACGAAGTGTGAACACGCAGTTCCACGTGTTCGCTTGGTTTTAATGCCTTTTGTACCGAACGTAAACGTCTCATGGGACGTCTAGCTAACAGGACGGATTTTCAGATGGCAGTCACGTTTCTGTCTCGCGGAAGCCGATGCGTGATTGTTTCGAGCATTTCCGGCCGCCATTGTGGTCTCGGGATGAACTCCCCGATGAACGCTGAACAAGCATTAACGACAGCCGCTTGATGGATGCTAATGGATCATTACCGCTAATGTAATGATGATTGAGAGGATGTTGGATGACGTCTGTATTCTATGACGAGGCTAAGGAATTTTCGAAAATTGACAAAATATTGACACCACTTACTAAATTGATAGATACAGAAAATTTCATTCAATTTTACGAAATGTCAATTATTTTCATTATTATATATTGATATAAGTATTGAAAAATTTCCTTCGGTGTATAACATTAACTACGTTATCCGTATATCATTGCTGACCTCTATATTATATCGGATAAAAATATTTTTAATTTTTAATAAATCATCTACACGAAAAATTAATTTAAATAATGTCACATCAATTTTGATATAATGCCAGAGTTTTTAATCCGGTAAGTAAAAGTATGTCAAGTATTGAATTACTCTTACGAAGTTCACTAGGTGTGGTCGAGGACTCACGTGCATGGTCGCGATCGTCATCGCGAGATCGATATGTATCGGCTGACGTCAATTATAGATGATTTATGTACGTTTTACTGGAATCTTAAAGTCGAGGTACGAGGGAGAGTCTCGTGTCATTCGGAATGCCGCTCACGTGCGCCCGCAATTTCCATTGACTGGAGGCGCTTGGAGATTTGTTCTGCAGATTAATAATCTAAACCCACACGATGTTTACCCAGAATGTAAGTAGTAAATTGGTATGCACATCAAAAAGAAATTCTCAATAATATGTTGCAAATAATTATAATTGCCAAGTTGAGAAACAATTGTCCTTAGTTACACACATAAGGATTACGTTACACATTGTAGCTATAGATAATTCTATCCAATACCAACATCAAGAATCGACTGATCTCATCCTGTTATATAATTTACTCGTGCCCGTATAGAAGTGAATAAATTATTAAAAAGCATATATTGGCACGTAGGATAACTTCGATAAATGTCCCATGAACAATTCCAAACTATGAACTCTTGACATAATAAGAATTTATTTAAAAAAAATATTATCAATGCAATGAAATTCTTCAGAAATATTATTATTACAAGAGAAACTGCCGACAGGACAATACGCACGTAATGCTACTTAAGAAAAAATCTTGTCGGTAGGAATCGTTTGGATTCGATGGCAGTACAAGCCTATATATTTCTCGTGTATAAGATCATTAAACAAGAGCCTCTTTGGAGTTCTTTGTAAATTCAAGGAGATAGAGAATAAACCGATTCAAGTTCGATAGGAACGAGAGAACTTCCTGATAGTAATGACCTACTCGTACGATACTAAGAGTATTTTATTAAAATAGTGAAAAATAAAAAAGTCAAATTTTAAGAAAAAAAAGTCTATTCGCATCCCTGCAAGAATATCGTCGATTGAAAGCAATTTTGGGACAAGCGGATAACCATGAGAATTTACGGGGAAATAATTCCTACGAAAATCCTACCGTTTTTGGTCTGAAATAATATCATCAGTGTGGCAGTCCAACCAGTCAAAAGAGGTTGTATAAGCAGCTTAACTACGTTGCTCAGTACCGCTATTACGTTCCATTACCAAAGCTTATGGTCTATACTTGCTAGCTTGTAAATTGACGTTGCACGATGCAACGCTATAACACGCAACAACTCTGAAATAATGGGAAAATATAAGCATAAATGCGTTCGTAAATTAATCGACCTGTGAATTAATGGGTATGATTCACTAAAATTGCATCATATTTATGAATATTGACAAACGATGATGTAACATTGAACAATGGAAATAGAACAGTATTTGGGCCGATTTACTTCGTTTACTTGGTTTTGCCGAGAAACGTAGTTACCCACGAGCACTTGATAGAGCAAACTTACGTCACGACGTGAAGTGAACGTGGTCAGTGGCAAAACATTAAACCCAGTCGGCAACCCCTATTCGTCCCAGAGACTCACTCGGTACGTACGAGCTACAGAGCGGCAATGCTGAGTCAATATTATCCTTTGCTCCGACCCCCCTGGCCAGCTCTCAACCCCCAACCAAACTGCCAACAGAACGAACGACGTAGTATTGTAAAGCGATACCCCGGATTACGCGTTCTCGCGCCCATAGAAAAATACTCAAGAGTCTTTCGTTCTTCCGTCTCAACGGCATAATGCGCCATCTTGTTTTTATACCAGGGATATCTCGTCCCTTCGTATTCTTTCCCCCTTGCTCGTAAAAGCCTAGAAAACCCTAGAGTCTGCAGTAAATCGAATTCCTGTGAAACACCATACCATTTCCAAATTTCTTTTTAACATTATTAAACGTAACAGGTGGCATTAGAAAATGAATGATATTCGCCATTTTTTTCCTGCAAAAAATCCTACCCTTACGTTATATGAGATTTCAAAAATATTGACGTCCAAAGATTTTTAAAATTTACGTAATCATTCGCAATTGGATTTTCAGTACCAATTGTTCCTGCACTAATTTTCCTAAGCTGCTACATGATTATCGAGAAATTTTTGATGCCTGCCTAGAGACATAATCCGATTGCTGACGACTGGGTATTACTCCAAAAGTCCCTAATTCGCGTAATTCAAGGGAGGAAATAAATTAGGCACAGATATCCCCCAAGATGGGCATATAGGGGTTGTGTCTTTCAAGCCATGACGCAATACAAGTTCTTAAGGTGCCTTAGGAAGTCGGCTAAGCGTGACGAGAGATTCGGTTTGTCAGCGAGGGTACGTAGAAGAATAGTTCGTTTTGGTGGTGCTGTTTTATAATGTCGTCTTCTCATGACCGTTGCCGGATGAATGGCGTGCGCGTGTGAAACGAGTGAGGAATGTACACGAAAGCGTGTGGAGGGATGACAAAGGGGTGTACATAATTTATTGGTTAGGATGAGCGAGCAAGCGACAAAATAATAGTGGAAGGTAAGGCTATTAATAGGATTCCGTCTAGACGGTCACTATTATACCATATATCCATGCATCCCAATGTTTCTCCTTTTTGTTCTCCTGCACCGTTAGGATTAGTATTCCTTTTACGTAAAATTATCATCTTTCCCGCGTATGAGTCGGGTGTTGCATTAATTAGGCTAGTTATTGATACTTGGATACCGTGATGACGTCCGGTCGTATCTTATAATTTGAATGTCATATTATAGAAGCATATACGGTTATTCGTGTAAAAGAATAGACGACGATGTCGTGTTAATTTTAAGTGCTGTTCCTTGTAATATTATGTTACTGAGGTAGTCCTTTGTAAAAAAAAATCTAACCCCATGCTGCGAGTCTGTCTACTGCACAAAACTAAACATGGCGTCAACCTCTGTCCTGCACACGTATATCTAATAAACACGTTCGCGACATTCTCATTTCCATACATTGCGTGTCCTTCATATCGCGCAACATGAATTTCATGATGAACACTAATCTGCTAATCCGTAGGTATATCGATATCAGGCGCTCTATAGTTCTACAAAAAATCTAGAAAAACTATTAGTTCAATACTACTATACTTTCTGCGGTATAAAATAAAATAAATTAAAAATATGTATTTTTTAATAAACTGTAACATATTTTTAATTAATTTATAAAAAAAGTCATTTGATTATTGGTAATCGGAATAACGTATCCTAATAGAAATTTGTAAGTAGCCATACGTAAGATGACACTGTGTATGTATAATAAGAATAACTGTACATATTTAATATGGCTAATATTGATTTGAAGGCTAATAGGTAAACCAACAGCATCTTATACCATGTAGCGCCTAATCGCGGAACAACGTGGGAGGTAAGACTCGAGTAAACGTGCGCCGGCCGCACATGTATAATGCATGCTAACGTTTATCCTCCGCGAGGTGGTATCGCGCATCTCAACGGCGTTATCTAAACACATCTTTAATTACCTGGGTGATTTATCTACCATAGTGGGAAATTGTCTTTCGAGACTTGGGCCGAGCGCCGTGAACTCGAGTGGTATGCCAACGGTTCACACCTTTGACGAGAAGTTTTAGTACGCTTAGATTCGAGTCGTATATCTAACCCAACGTTAACGCCCGTGCGTGATTTGTGCGTCCAACGAACGTAGATCCGTGAACGTAGATCTATACGTTTCTCGTTACAGTGAGGATCTTATCAATGAACAATCAATTACTATGTTAATTGTATAGTAATTGAACCGC
>JAYRCB010000359.1:770669-846505 GCA_036026315.1 Trachelus stipa
TATACGTTTCTCGTTACAGTGAGGATCTTATCAATGAACAATCAATTACTATGTTAATTGTATAGTAATTGAACCGCGTAACTTGATTGGCATTACTTTACTTATTTTCCCTGAGGAAAGTTCAATTCCTATTCTTTTTTTACATTGCTTGCTATGGGAAATTCAACGTCAAATTTTATACCATCAGGGATCACACGTTTTATGTGGCGCCGATGAAGTATTGTCGGGTGCGATTCGTAGGATTTTGCCGGTACGCGAATGTGGGTGTATGACAATTAATATACCGGTCTTCAAAGACTTCGTAAGCCGCTTAAATTTTGTATAAAGCTAGGCCATTAATGCTGCCTTACTGGGAGCTTACAGTGCTTGCGCACACGCTAGGAGATGTGTATGCTGGGATTAAAAGTGCACTAGCACACTGGACTGAAATAATTCGCATACTAGATTTCACTGAGTACACTCTACCTGGGTCTTGCCTCGTGCTTAGATAAAATCACTTTGCGATTAATAATTTCGTACTACGTTTGTTATTAGAACAAAACGCGTTAGCACTGATCTCATATCGATACAAACAACAAAAAAAGCTCTTTCCGTGCTTATTAGTCTTGGGAACGTTTAAAAATGCATCGTCCTTACGTTATCATTATTGTATGATTCAAAATTTAATTATGTGTAATAAAATTATTACGTGATACATTCATCGAACTCATTCATTACTTATCACAGGTTGAAACAAAAATTATATTATTTTGCATTATCCGTGAAAGAGCTTACGACGATTCCCTTAATATCTTTTTCTTTCTAGCCCGGATTTGAGGACTTTTATTAGTTTTATTAGTCTTATCCGGGAGTAAATCAATTGGAAGGAATTGTCCTTTTATTTCTCTGGGATCTCTCTACTCTATTACTTGAATGCTCCGATCTCCGAAAATAAATCTTAACGATTTATCGTACAAGAAAATAAGCAGAGTGTGAGATACTAATGATGATAAAGAAATAAAATTTGGTTAAAATGTTCATAAATTGCATCCAGTTTGACAGAGTGACGATACATCCCATTTAAGCCAATTTGTCCATTAGTCGAAGCGGCCGGAAATCGAGTAATATTTCGCGTAACCCTAGCAGAGCTATAAAGATTATTTAATCGCGCCATAAATAGCGGTTCAGGTGGATAAAGGGTCAACCTGCAGCAACAAGACATCAGACTCCCTCAGCTTGTTACCGGAGTTGTTAACAGGCTATACTGAACCGCAGCCCCTGGAACATAGTGCAGAACGTTAGAGCACCGGTTTCAGCGATGGTCAGATCGGGCGAGATCGTTCGATCGATATCTTAACGATATCGATGCGAATACCCGCGCTATGGTCCCCTAACAAAAGTGACGCGTGCACGTTCAAGATCCGTACACATGCGCTGCACGCGTATCGGGTCTTTCAATGCGACATGCAGTTCTGAGTTGTACATTCGGAATGGGACACGGACAAACGGAGTTTGCGATAAGATTCCAGAACGGTTTGAAACAAGAAATACAACGCAACACGGCTACAAAACAACTGTGTTTCCATAGTATCTTCAATATATGTTTTCAATGACGTATTTTATATATGTATTGCGATTATATCGTTATTATTGTTTTTACGTAACATTGATAGTTTTATATAAAATTTTTTATTAAGGGTTCAAAATCCTTTCATGCGGCACGATAAGATAAGTCAAGAGAGGAACAAACGGATGGTAAATCCAGGTCATAAAACGTCTGGATGAACTTTATCGAGGACCTCATCAACATTTACGAGGATAAGACTTGATTCGATTCAACTTCCTTGCGTAGTTCGCTATCGAAGTCCTATCAGTCGCTGGTAACTTGGACTTGGTCAATGTCACATAAAGTCGATAAGCGTTAGCTGTAAAAAACGATCCACGTTTTACTTTAAATATTGGATAACGATTTATAGATTAGACGCATGAAAATCTTTATTTAAAAAAAAAAGGGAATCAATCCCTTTTCATTTATTTTGATCTTCGACAAACTTCATACACGTTCCCATAGTGACAGTTGCCCGAGAATAATTGTCATTAAATATTTTATCGATATCAAACAAAATTAATATATCTCATTGAAATGGCTGATGATTCATTAGAAATTTTAGAAGAACATCCCTTTCATCCAACAGATCCTCCTTACGGTATGGAACACTATGATCTAGGGACATTAACGAAAGATCAGCAACGAACATTAAATCTTAAGAAAATGAAGCAAAGAAATGATAACGAGCAGTATTTCAAAGCTCATCCAGAAATCAAAGGATTGATCTCAATTCTCTTGAGGTGAGCTTGCAGCTTTTATGAGTGTATTTGCTCCGGATATAACCAAGAGACTAGACAGCAAACTTTACTTTCTAAAGGAACAACACTCGAAAGATAAGTCTTTTTTTCCATAGTCATATTCTACAGAAGAAACCAATCGTCGACTTGCACGAAGCTGCTGGAGCATTCTTCAGTAGACCACGATACAAAATAGTAATGGAACTGTTGGATTACTTATCAGAGTCCGGATGTACAGGTAGCACAATAGACAACTTGCGCAAGGATCTAAGCAATAGCGAATGGGAGGATTCGACGGATACAGAAAATGGGGTTTCTTGCGTCTGAATAAAATCAATGGAAAAGATCGTGGGAATCACTCCATACTACACTTTCAGAAAACATGTAAAGTAAAGCTTTATGTATGTAAATCACTGTACGGCAACATTCTCTAATAATAAATTATGCAATTTTGATCTGGATAACCTAGTAGCCGAACACGGCGTCACGGTAGTTCGAAAAGGGTTCTGCCCTGTGGAACACTGGGGTCAGCCGGTAGGTGTAAGATTATGCAAATCACGCATTATTAATTACCGGTCAGCGATGATCTTCATCAACAAGACGCACCATATACGGAGCTAACCAAATCGTGCGTGTGAGATGTTTGGTTATCGCTCATTGAGATCTCTATGTGTTTTATTTCCTTTTGACAATTCTTGGAACGTACTGTACCCCCTTTGGTCCTGTCACAGTACAGTATGCAATGGTTCACAGAGCCCATAAAAAAATAGAAAAATAATATCAAGTCGATCCTAAGCAGCACGTAGAGGAACTCTAAATGGAATTCAAGTGCACGTATCATATTGCATAAATATGAATATAGCATATGTGCACATACGATCCAGCGTGTACGAGTATCTACGGTTATGAAACTAAGAAGAATTTCAAATGAACTGTTAACGAGGGTAGAAGTAAACATAGGGTTGACTCGAAAGTGGTTGTAAAGTACACTTTCTTGAAAAGTACTCGGTTGGCAGCACTGCTGTTACTGCTAGTTGGTACTGGTGGGTACTAGCTATAGGGTGAGCAAAGAGCAGGCACTGGTTTCGTTATTAATGCGCTCATTAGGTATCCACGGGGGTCAAAGTGAATGGCAGGGGGATGCGTGGAAGAGAGAACAGCAAAGGGAATGTTACCAGAGTGATACTGTGAGAGGGTGGGAGAACCACCTACCAAAGGTCACAGTGCGACACGAACATAACCTAGGCATAAGCGTAGTTTGCCCTACCCAAGATCTATCGTGGGTCACAGCTTGCGCGGGCATAAGATTGGTGGACGGTTTCGCACGCTGTAAGATACCCGGAACTTCCATTAATAACTAGCTATGTGGCACTTTGTAACGTGGAGCAATGAATCCTGTGAATAACTGAAAATAATTACTCGGGTGGATGTAGCCGCGTTATTATACGAGTGCACACGTACGCCCATAAGATACCAAGAGCAGAGACCCGGATAACGAGTATCGTGATATACTGCACACTGCCCTCTCTTATAATCATCTTAGGAGATACCTGCGCTCCGTGAAAAATCTGACGAAAAAAGAGCTACTTCAAGAACAGAAAAAAAAGATTGCATAAAACTCAGGTCTTATCGTACGGATTGCTTGAAAACTGTGACTCCTCGACTACGTACAAGTGGCGTCGATAAATTCGGTGACAGGTGAACCATAGCTACGAGTCGTATGTGTTCGTTGAAGAGGAAATGTACCAAGGGGCAAGTCGGAAAGTGTGAAAAATATGGATTAGATGATATTAAGTAATAACACGAGGACGTCGAAGCTGCAGGGAGCAGATGGTCAGAAATATGAGAAGTTTACATGAAACGGTATAAAGTTATATATCAGTGGAGTCTTCGGTGCTTGGCGCTGGTCGAGGGCACGAAATATTGGATGAAATTGTTGCGAAAACGATGAATATTCATTCGCGATAAACCTAACCTAACCTAACTCGTTTGACTTCCTATACATCCAAATAAAATAGTATACGCAGGCGCACGGTAAAGACAGAGTCTCGGGGCGAGTAGCCGTAACCTGCAGTCGCGCACTTGAAAACGATTTCTAGCGTAGCGAATTAGCAAGGAGATTGCACCGAGGTGCATATCCACTGCATCCAGAACGATTCGAAGACCGAGAAAAGTGCAGGTAAAGCGCGCCATTCATGGCGGTAAATTTAAATGGCCCTCAAGGCGACTTAACGAAGCAGGCATGTTTTCCTCGGTCTACATTCCTGTAAATAATACCTAATAGCACGAGCGACTAGAATAAATAACGTTAATTGCCGCATTAATTCCATAAAATGTTGTACCCCCCCTCCACGCTCGCCGACTCGACACTTCGGCTGTATTTCATACAAATGCCGTTGCTTAAATCACGATCCATAATTCCCCACGGGAACGACAACATAAAGGATTACGCTCTGTATATCGGCGCAGTGTCCGCCATGATCTCCGGTAGGAACACACCGGATCCATTCAATTTACAACATTAATCTATTTGTAGACTGGCCCTCGTAACGTCCTAGGATTGGATAGGTTATGGAGGTAGTAGCCTAATGCGGTATCCTCAATGGGTGGTCCTCGGTGCGATTGAAACAAATATTCATCGGCCACGTCTTGGCTGACCTACCCATTTACTATTCTGGTGTTCATCGTATTGAGCCTCCATTCAATTGACGACTTTTACCCTTTTTCACAGCTCGAACTGTTCACGTAGAAGAAGGACGAAAAGAAAAAGACCGCATTCCTGGGTGCGTTTTAAAACACGCCATTGTAGAAACCATAAGAATTAACGATCGTACATGTTGGTACTCTTGAAGACAGAATGTTTGCATATACGTGACAGAGTATCGGTAATGCCAACAATTCAAGGTCCTGCCTGATACTTTGCCTCGTGGTAAAATCCTCGAGACAACGAAATCACATGTGTCCGTGTTATTTACATGTGAACACGCCTTTATCGGCGACATCTGCGCTACACTTGTTAATAAGACCGAGCCGATACCCGGTACCAGGTCTATTTCAAAGGATTAAATACCAGTCACATGGCTGGGTTTTAATCCTCAACAGAATATCCCCTTAATAGGGCATTCTAAACCATCTGCCGCCTTTAAGCCGGTCGGCATGTATGGATAAAAATGACGTCAATTTATAGAACGTCACCAGTCCTACATAGAATCACCCGTGCATTTGGTACAGTCCGGCGAGTTAAAATATTTTGATAGTTGCATACACTTTTTTTTCAGTTTGGTCTTGCTACCGACCCTGTGGGATCAACTTAAGGCTAGTTACGTCAGGTCGTGGCCAACTATATCACCGCTTGTAACAAAAAGGTTCGCCTGGGCAAACAACCTCACAGAAATTTACGATGAACGTAACCCGGCTTTTTGTCGCTCGAATGTAGAACGCATTATGTCATCTAATTTATAGCGCGTGGTCGAGACTATAACTCGTGCGTATAAACTTTTATAGGTTTGTAAAGGGTTAGGCAAGATGACGTTGGTCCATGAGAAAGTTATACAGTGAAAGCTCGGTTAATCAAACCTCATGAAAAATTTCTGGGGACAATCTGAATTTCGCCCTATTTATTACCTTCGATCAATAATATAAAGCTTTTATCAACGAGCTAAAAAACAATCCTATAATTTAATACGACTTTCACGTGACTGTCACATGGATTTTTAATTAATTCACAGGCTAATAAATTAAATTAGAATTATTGATAGTGCCCGTAACTATTTTCGTGGGAAAATCTATACTGCATTAACATAAGTGACATAAATCCAGTTGGAGGACCTACTTCGAATCTACATTTAAATTGTACTTAATCTTTATGCTATACCAGGATTGCATTTAATACGGATCTATTAAAACAACTGCTAAAGATTTATGCATCGGATCCGCTGCAGTGGGCGTGTATCGAAAGGGTAAATAAAGAACGTCATGGACTAGATTAGAATTTGCAATTATTTATTCATTGTCCCGAATCGATCGAAACTATGGACACGATATGTGATATTCATTACGATTTAAATAATAAATAAAATACAGTATGACACTTTCTCACGGGGATAATACGTTGATGTAAAAAAAAGGACAGTGTTAATTCCTTACGCCCCAATGATTTTATCCCTTCTACTTTGGCACTACGTCCCTTCTCGTAACTTTATTACGATATGTTTACCTAAGGCTTTCACACTCTACGTAATTATGAAGTCCTAAATCAACTGTTCCCAGGATCGCGGTCACGCGTGGCCAAGGGAATCTCTCGATTGGTCCGAAAAATATTTTTCTAGGACGAACCTCCAGGTTCAGCATATAGAATGATATAATAGAATACAGCCACGCTCTAATATAATAAATACATTTGACAACGTTGCTCAAGTATATTCCTAAGATGTTTCCACGTGCGAAGAACCTGGCAAAATAAAATATACTCAGTAAGAAATCCCACGTGAACATTACAGATAGTATTTCTATGAAAATGTTGGCCGAGATAAGCTGGCGGGGTGCGATAAATTTTACAGGGTTGGTACTATGGATAATCCAAATATCGGTATTTGAAATTGTTGCAGGATTGATCGTTTCGGTATCTATAAGGTTGGACTTCGAACCTACTCCAATCCCAGAAGAGTTTAGCCTAAGGGAAGAAGCAACCTTTTTGTCTCCGTTATTTTCTTCGTAGAGAGAAGAACCGATGTGTACACAGTGGCTTATTTCAACTGGGACCACCTGAGCACCAAGATTTGAACAATACTGTACACAAGACGCGAAACGTCACCTATGTATCTTAGAAGATTTCAAAGTTGGTAAAGTTAGCGGAAATCGGCTGATGACGTTTACTGTCACTTCCTGCTGACAGCAAGAATGAAAAATAATGGGGAATGGATTAATTTAAAATATGAAGAATATCTAATCAAACGTTAATGATACGTAGCTCTAGATTTTAGCATGCACCGCGTAAGTACACTCAGACTCAATTAGTAGAAATGTACGCATGAAGGCACGATCACGTTAATAAGCCATTAAATCAAAGTTGGATGCAAGCCTGCACACATCAAATGCATGCAGTTCATATTGAATATATCGTGAGTGCGCTTGGCTTAAAGCTAGGCACAAAATTATATGTTCCGTTGTGCGTTTGATAGATTTGTCATAGACAGGGTTAATTAGGTTACGACATTACATTGGACTCCCATCGAGAGTACACTTGTGTCTATACACTTTAAGATTCAGCTAATAAAATTGAACATGAATCACTGTGTACGTAATTTGAAATTTGTTTATTGGGTAAGAAAAATTTTATTCCAAATCTTCGACTTTTTTTCTGTAAAAATTCCCACGTCGATCCAACGAAAACCAGACCGTAAGTGAGAAACTCATTGAAAAACAGCAGGTTCTAACCAAGCAGGCATCTAAACGCGTCCTAAACTGACAGGGCTGTTACTGCCCGTGTAATTTTAGGTGAGAATCCTTCGCCATAGCGTAGGCGTGGTCCCGACACTGGCCAGACACCTTTCTTACGTTTCTCGTGTCCTGCCCGTTTTTCCCTTCCACGTTCCAAGAAATCGGATTCCCAAATGACAGACGGGAACGAAGGTGGCACATGCCGTGGCGATGTGGCGCCATGAAAACCAGCCTCTGGGATACGGCTGTTAGACAATGCTCGTCAAAATATTATGTCACAAGCAGGGAGGCGGTGAGGTCGAGAAAAAAAAATGCGAGAATGGAGAGAAAATGGGAAGAATAGAAAAAATAGGTGGACCATCACTCGAATGATTAATGACCGAGTGACCGGTGTTTTTGCGGACGATTAATTATGCTGAATAGCTTTCGGTGAGATCGCAGCGTCGCGATAGGAACAAGGGTGCAGCCGGTCCACCATTTTACTATTTGCCATTAGGGTCTGTCAGCTCAGTGCGAAAGAGGAACGAGTAACGATGATTTGTTGCCTCTGTCTATGCGTTGCCGATATCCTATCGTACCGATGAGCTAAGTCATCGAGTCATCGGGTAATGAATTAATACATGCAATCAAGAGTCGTATAAATTATAACACGTATACGTAAAATTATCCTGCCCTATTACTGTCAGTTGCGTCGCCTTTAAATAAGAGCCACTTTATAGTAAAATATACGTAGTACACAATCAGATGCAAATAGTCTCTGGGAAACAGAGACGTTTTTCACAGCGGAAATTCGTTCCTCGTATCGTTCCAGACGGGAGGATGGACTTTAAATTTTACAGCCGGAAGCGCAGCCCGATGCTGCGCGAAGCTTCCGGCAAATTGCTGCCCGGAAAATTGCACGTCCGGTTTAGGTGCATTTTGCGTCAGAGTGTTCTTCACGTAGATAGGTATACACAGGGACCGCCAACTCTCTATGGGGGATGTTTTCCAGTTTCCGGCTGCTCGTCACTCAAATACGACGAACCACTTGGTTTTCCTAACCTTTCAGCTCTTTACCTTTTTGGTCCTTCTCCCTTTTCTCTCTTTCCATATAATTTCTTATATTCTCTATCTTACTTCCTCTTTTCCTCTGTTCTTCCAACTTTCGTTCATGCAAAGACTATTTTATCCCACTTCACTGAACTTCATAGACCGAGCAGTCGACGTCCTAAGGAAACGAGACTACCTACGAAATTCGCCTGGATAAGACAACTGAAAGAGTTCATTCAATTCCAATAGAACTTTTACGGTATTTCGTTCATCCACACTCGACCAACTTGCGCTACTAATCTTCTTAAATAATAGTATCTACAGGATCTCGTAATTCTCACGACAACTCGAAAGATCCTTTCTCTAACGTCGATCCTCACAAAAAAAATATCCAGCTTCGGATCCTCGCAAGGAATTTCTTCCAAGTTCTACTCAGTTTCTGGTGACCATCAGCCACTCACGTACTTACTATCTTTAATTACTGACCCGGGATATACCTCGTTTTCAACTCTTGTCAGAGAAATTGCAGTATTCCAACCACGTAGGTTAAGTGCAGCCACCGCACCCGTCAGTTTTATCAAAGTCACGTAGAAGAACTTGTACCTTGGAAAGCTGAAGGTGAAATTCATACGGTTTAGGAAATTGGTTATCATCGCCAAAGTATCTATCGGTGTAATTCCTACAGTATGTATAATGATATAAATATATCTTTAATATTATTGAGATAAATTACCAGCCATAGTAAATAAAACCGATGAGTTATATACTAAATAGTAAAGACACCCTCGAGTGTCATCTTTTTCCTCAGCTGCTCCATGCATCAGGATACCACTTCTGTGCGAGTACCAACATCCTCCTGCCGGCTGAGATGCGCTAACCCTCAGCATTTATGGCCAATAATAGACAGATGCCGGCTGCTCCTTGATAGACAGGGTCAGTTGGCACTAGTGAGTTTTCTCTAAAAGGACTAACTAACCTAACAGGACCCCGGCACGCGTGTCCCTTTATTTTAGGGTCATCACCAAAAACAGTCTAGTACTTCAGATGTCGCTCATGTCGCTCCTCAAGAGCCTAACAGTCAAGGAATTACATTCTCTAATGCGTTCAAGGACCATCCATGTGTTCGATTTTACCGTAGTTGAGGATAATGCATTTCAAAGTTAGAGCTAACTTTTTTTTTTAGCAGAATGAACACCTGGACAGACCCTTGTGAGCTCTAGTCCTCGTGATCCTGTTCCTGCTATCATTCAAGATGTTCAAGATGCTTTACACACGCTTACTCGCTCGCTTGTTCTCTCGTATTCGCAAACCCTCTTCTTGCAAGCACTTGGTAACAGCGAGCATGTTGGAATCGGTCAGATATCCCAAGCAGAGGCCAAATGTTTGCAGATACCTCAAGTCCGGGATTACGGGCACTTTAAAGACTTTTTCTCGTTAAATGGCATCTGTCAACTGTGCGTTAAGATAAACTTGCTTGGACGTTGTACATACTGACGCGGAAGTATTGCGACACTGGAGGAACATAGTGCCAATGCAAATATTTCTCATAGTACGCGGAAACGAACACCCAACTTTGACCCATGAATCCTTGCGCGAATAAGCGAACATATACGTGTTTGGTATACGTACAAAAATATGACCGAGCAGGTAAAACTTATTTCCATGTATTTTCCTCAGGGATTTAGATAGTAAATTCTTACGAGAATTTTCAATAAAATTTGGTGTCCGTAAGCACGAGATGAAAAAAAAATAGAATAGAAATATCTGCAGCACTACTACCAACCGTAGTATATATTTTGTCGGACTTTCAATGGGCCACCTTGGCAACAGATTCTTATAGAATGCCGTGTGAAAGTAGTCTTAAGGATACAATTCTTAAAATTTCATTCATTCGAATGCCAGTTAAGGAGCTTATTGATGACACTGTTGCGAGACTTTTCCTTTCAGATGTGACACCCGGTATCCAAATATTTTCTACACTTTTTCTAAAATTTGACAATAAATTACGGTACTCTATTCAGTTTCCTTTGTGCACGACCAGCAAATATACTCCCACGTATATTGACTGTCTTTGGATGACACATTCCCAATTCCAAATATACCAGGAGCCACGCATGCACATATCTCTGAAACGAGTGTCGTTATAAAAATCTGTAGGAAGAATTTTACAAATTGTCAATTCTAAAGGTTAACAATCATTTAAATGATATTATCGCAATTGGCTATTCGAGTATTTGACTTCTACAAAATTTTGGGATTTTGAAACAGCTATTTGTTAATGGACCACGACAGGCAGCACCATGCACATCTGTTTAAGTGTTCACTAGGTAGTTCCCTAGTCCTGTACATCCTGTCGGAGGAAGTCTCGAATATTAGTAGTTCATGCGAGAAGAATGCGGTTAACACGATGCCTTTATGTTTCATGGAAAAGAGAGAGAGAGTGAGAGAGAGAGACAGGGGGGGAGAGAGGGTAGAATTTTCGTTTGGAGAGATATTTGATAAATTCCTATTGTTTCTTGTTTGATTGTTAACCACAAAAGTACTATAATACAGAATTACAAATAACTGTTATTGCAATGGCAGCTTTATCGAATACACGTCGAAATACTGTTCTCGGTTTTGTTTGATATTGCTCGATGCCACAGTTCGTTGACAAATCAAATAAAAAATTCCGGAGCTAGAGTACATATGTGTTTGTATATTGTTACGTGGGGTTGCATCGCATTGCATCGGAATTGGGAAGCTCGGATGAGAAATTGCATCAATAAAAATATCCCCGCGCCCACAACGCTCGGCTTGAGTTTCAGTCGAATAGCCTGATACAGCAGTCGTCCCCATTTGCTATCCCATGGGGTTATGGGGTTACGGAATGACGGAGATTATCCTTGTTGAATAATAGAATATATTTATTATCGGATAGCAAGACCTTATCTGAATGCACTCAGATAATTATATAACTAAGTACCACCATGAATCTTAAATGCTGCAAGTACGTCCATTTACAAAAAAATTAGACTGCCCTTGTGAAATATTTTTCTTAAAAAGAAACATTAAAACTTGTACTACCCTGGGTTACGTAATTAAGTGTATTATTAAATTAGGATAAAAAATACTGTCTATCGAATTCAAACAAAAAATATTATAAAAATGTTTAAATAGGTCGATAGATAAATATTGCACTTTTATAGTGTATTCCCCATAGGCTCGGTATATTTACTTTGACCACGTGCATCGTCTAAATCCATGCTATATTTTGCTACGGTACTCTCGTAGAAATGTATGTATGTAGGGTCCCTGGATGAGCCCATGGGACTTTTATAGGGGCGCATTGTGACGTTATAGGTACAGAATAGTTTAAAGATTAGCTTGTGGCTTATATTCTTCTGCGGCCCTTTTCAATTTCAATGACTGTCGCTCTAACCGCGCTTTTAATGATGTGTCCTGACAATACGTCGAGATTCGAAAGTACCTCTCTGAATGGGTTCCTGATTGGGCGGTTTCGCGCGATTCGTAACGCCGGACAATGGACTATGTAACTTGATAAATGCCATTTGATGGCTCTCGATTTGCGCGCTTGGTATGTTTCTCTTCAGGGCAAAAGTGCATTGGAGAATACGCTGAAATTACATCATTGACAAGCTTCCTCTTGCTTATCAAGACCTGATCTTATTATCGCCTGATCCATATGTAAAATTAATTTTGAAATCGTTTCATATTTTATGACTAAACAATCCATTTTTATTTCTATTGATCTACCACGTAGATAAGTCCCTTTGGGCATTAGCATTTCAAACACAGATGGCCTTTGGATCTATGCAAACCGTACCATACGCGTAGAATTTTTTTTGTTTATATTTTTCTTTTAATTGGTGCACCTTGCCTTACCGGTACTACGGCACTGTGCGTAGCATAACAATTTGTTTCGTTAAACGGACGTATTTCAACTATTGATAATTACAGGGTACATGCGTGATATCGTTAGGGTGTTAAAACGATACTCCACCCCATTTAATACGTTATACCGTACACATTTAATTTATAGAGTAAAATAAATACTATTACCTGTAATTACCATCGTAATCCTTCATAATCATAAATCCTTCCGTTGCGCGTAATCCTAATGTGTTTTTTTTTAACGTTCGTAGCCTATCCCTTATTTTGTGCACATTCAAGTAAATTAGAGAGAAGGATCTGTTTCATATTGTTTGTTTATCGCAGCAGCCTTGGTATCCCTCTGTACTGAATAGGAATAGGTACGCCGTTTCCTAGCTCTCGCACTGCGAAATATAATACAATAGCACATTGTGCGCCAAGTTTTGTGTGGAAACAGCTTTACGAGGCATCGGATAAGCAAGCGAAACATAGCATAACAGACGGAATTTTGGAAACGAGATAGCTTTGTGTGCTGTTAGTATATTTATTTAGAGCGCGAATGAACTGTTATAAAGGGAATAGCTATTTTAGTGTAGCTGGATCCACAAGGAACGACAAACATTATGTGAGTTAAATGAAAATTTTACTTTTCCTCTAAGGAGAAATAAAACAATGTCGTATGAAGAAGTACAACTGACTTTACCGTTCATCGAATACTCGTACCTTGAATTCCGTCAGATATACTTTTCCGAGAGGATATAAATGAAACTATGCAATTTTCCGTCCACGATTAAATTTTCGATTTTTATCGCACAGCAATTTTCCTTTCGTATTTTACAATAATTTTTTTACACGTCACTCTTATACCTGTAGTCACGAGGTGACTGACCCGAAATTGCATACACCCACGTAGCCCGTTTATGCACCCAATTCACAGCCAGCTGGTACGTGACCAGTTAGACCAATGCTCAATATTCGTTGAATTTTCAATTTTTTACTATAAATTCACACAATTCTAGAAATCGTTCGATTCCATAATCAATCTCGTAATTCAATCCAAGTTAAAACCATTCCCTTTATTAAAAAGTTACGGCAACGGCAATTATGGTTATAACCCGTGAGACTGAGAAAACAATTTTCTTTTCACAACTAGCCAGGAAATACAATTTTACTAAGATCACAGCTAATGATTCAGTAAATCGGATCCATGGAATTGATATACCCAAGATAAGGTATTTATACAGTAATCTGATACGACGGTACCCTACATGTGCGAAAAGAAAGGACTGGTGCGCGTTTCCATGTGCTTAGGGCACGTTCCGCCCTGCACAGCTGCCACTACAAAAACAGTTGACATCTGTAAATCCTACCCGCTATAGTTTACTACCCCGTACTCTATCTTCCATACTTCACCTACCCCTATGCAATTCTTTCCTATACATACACATAAACGGGCACACGTGCCCATAGAGAGTTTCGTATATGTAAGTTTCGGGTATATAAATATAATACGTGGTGAAAAGATCCCTTGTTCAGCATTCGGTCCACATATTTCGCACTCGTTTGCGTATTCCTAAAATAATGAGACGGGTCGCAAACTTTGATACCTTGTAGAATTGGTATCGTTTTCAACTCTAAAATAATAAAATACTCGTTCGGGTTCGACACACTGAAAAATATTGAAATCTCATGTGGAAAACGATATACGAGGACAGGCTGAAAAGAAAGTATGGTGTAAAATTGCATGATGGCTCATTATATACTATATATTATAATATACTACCCCTATTCTTAACGGATAATCAAAAGAAGAGGATGACTTGGTTGTACGATGGATAAAGTAAGATAATTAAACGGAATAGAGCAAGTGTAGAGTTTCCGTGTCAAACACTGATCTTTCTTTGACATTTGATGCGACTGGGACATCAATGGCTCCCACGTTACGCAATTTGAGATTTAATTAGAGCTAATCCCTGCACATAACAGATGATTCTCAAGGTCAGTTATAATACAGATCAGGACTGCCATGAGAATTAGTGTCACGTGGGTCTGTCAGCTAATAATCATCTACTTGCAGGTCTTCTGAAAATTGAGAATGTTACTTGGGGTTGAGAGATTCTCTAAAGGTCCATTTATAAATTACAGCATCTATTTACAGTGTATATACGTGTATCGAAGTGGTCCTCCTTTCATCCTCAAGGGGTTGAAATAGTCTACTTCACAGATCCCTTATAGAAAACGGATCCCATCGCTTACTTTAAATTACACGGGACACCGGAATCTTGCTGCTTTTGGACCAAGAAGATATAGAAGATAGAAGCGAGGGATGCTGCGATCCCAAATTTGCTGACGATTCGTGCGAAGATAGGAAGAATAAGAAAAGGAATATATCTCTCAGTGGTGCCACCTATATCCTACGGAATGGAATAGTATCTCACCGTTATTTGTCATGGCGCAACGCGTTACATGGAAAGCGGCCCTACTCTATTTGTCCAGAAAATCTGAACCAGATGTCGCAAGAATACGATACCCCGATTTGTCAGGGTTGTTCAGAAGCCTTGTCCACGATATTGGGGTCCGATCAGGTTCACGTAGACGATTTCGGATTGTTTCCTAAATATCAATAAAATTCAAATATTAGATTAACCACCCTGAATAAAACTAAAAAATTGCTATCCTCTATTCTATCGTACTTTTACCCTTATTTAATGAAAATCATTATTTCGTCCAATAAAAAATCTTTCCCTGTCATTAAGGCTGCACTACTCTTACGAGGCACGTATTACCCGTACTACCCTACGAGTTACTAGTATACGACGATGTTGTGTAGTATCGTTGTCAGACTCACCCAGCTAGCAAACCAGCCAGCCATCCAACTTGCTAGTAGTAACAGTGGCAAAAAGTAGAGGCACACATGCCGACGGAGGGGCCCCATACATGTCAGAAGCAGAGAGCCGCAAAAACTGTCTGTGGCATCGCGACGACCAAGAGCTGAGGCGTCGCACTGACCAATGGCACGAGTTTTCCGCGTGACCCAAGGACCGAAACTACGATTCATCCGGCGTCAGCGATTTCTGCTTGTGATTGGCAATATTCCGGGGTAATGGCTCGTGCTGCGTCCCGTGGGAATTTAGGAATGTAGGTCGATGGCGAAGAACCGTGTCATGCTTCAATGATCATTGATATACGAAAAGAAGATACCAACACGACGTTGGTATCGTGTGATTCAAAATCGACATACCTATAGCGCCACTCCCTGGACTTGGCTAATTAAAATATCTTTGTGCTATTAACTTTTTTTCATAATCAAATCGAATGATTCTTTAGGATTTTCGTACTACCAGATATAATTAATTGCAGATCAGACTTGGATTAGAATGCTCGCCTAAGTTTGATTTCGACCGAACCTTCTCTCGAGTTATTACGTTTTCTAGAAGCGTTGCGGCAAATCCAATGGTCCTCGAGTTCATTATCGGACTGGGAGCGAAACACGAGGAAGTACGGAGGCCAAAGTTAACAGAAGGTCCTGCAAAAGGACAAACAGAGTCGTGCGAAATCCTTCGATTCGTAAGGCTGCTCACGTAGATAGCTGTGATTCTCAATTAACAGGAACAACCGGAGCGACTAGTGCGACACGTACTAAAGCGAAAATAAAAAGTCAACAGACCGCGAGCGGCGTTCGGCCTCTACTCTTCCGCTATAGACGATGCATCTACTCCTGTTGACCTTAGGAAATGCCAAGAAAGGAAAAAATTAAACTACCCACGCTTCTTACGCTATGCTTGACATTTTACCGAGTTGCCTTTGCGGATTGCACACTGGAATGGACAGCAGCGGATATACAGAAATAGCGGGATATTTTCTACCATGTAGGGAAACATCCGGTTAGGAATACACGTATTTCCGGATAATACCAAGAGTCTAGGATTTCTTGGAAAAATACACAACTTTCATTTATATAATCCGTAGAAAAAAAAACATCTACCACAGTACCAAGCATACGTACATCTTATACTGTGTAAGATACTTTATTAATTCTCAATGAAAACCTAGTTATCTACTGTAGTTAAAAAATACACGTAATACGGGACAATGAGGGCGTAGTAATTGCTTGCCCCGTACACCCCGAGCGGAACTTCGTACCATCTTCAAATGACAGGATAATTGGCTCGTTTGGCTGAAACAAGCTGAATTTCACCGTGTCAAAGCATGCAACGTGAACATATGTTTTCAGGAACACGTGCGTCGTTCCTATACGCGCGTTATATGCATCAGCTAAAAATTTACGGTTCGCCAGCGCGACGTGCGATGAGATCAATAAAACTGTTAGATTGTATTACATCTTCATACGTTTGTCCTTCACGGCAGGCCACGTTATGACTTCATATCTGAAATACAGAAGCGAAAAGCACATTCGAAGACGCATCTAGTATAGTAAGCAATGACTTCTAGAAAAACGTAAGTTTATCATCTAATACATATATTACACCTGTTGAATGCCAGAATATAAAATTCCAGAAGTATCGTTCGCTATTCTAATACTTTGGATACTGAGAAAAGAGGTATTCTCGCAACAGTACATAGAAGTTAGCAAGCATCGATTATTTTCGTCAAACAGGGAGTTGGGAGTTAACTCTCTTCACATATTTACCATTGAATTAATCAAACCGCACAAAAGCAGTCGCATCGCGAGTATTCCACCGCTACGGTATATTTCTGTTCAGTTTCCGGTTATTTACGGAGGGAAGTTTGCAATTGTTTGGCCAGTCGGTCCATTTCCGGTTTACCTCCCCTACGGCCCTGCTCTGTCGTCCTTTAGCTATAGGTTAGTACTAGGTCAGCACCAGACTATAGATACCACCATCATCGGCTAACTCCTCTCCATAGAGCTCTACCCCCCCTTCCTGCCCCCCCCCCCGTGATATTTCCTACAATACCTCCCCACCACCTCGCTATGACCATCCCCTTGCAATCCCGTATCCCGGACAACTCCATCCTACCCACCCACGTCCAATTTATTTCCGATAGAGGCAATTACTATCCGTGCAACTTCCAACGTGTTCATTAAAAGGTTTTAATGATCCGTTCCATCGCGCATATGATACATATTATACGAAATGAATTTTGACTGCTCAGCAACAAGCAGGATTATTATCGTTCATTGACGCACGTCCTGAAAATTTGTTTCTCTTTCATTTTCAATTTGTTACTCTTTCATTTGTTCATTATGATATAATTTTTTATTTTTTAAAATTACTACTATAGGAACTTTTAAGTGTCGCACGTGTTCTATATTTCTTTATCAATGCTGCTCATATATTTCCGTACGACTAAATGATGTCTAAAATATTCAACGTTTAGTGATACAGACGTAGTTTTAATGGTAACAATTAATTTTACACTAAACGTTCTATTTACTTCTGTATAGTTAATTTTTTTGTGTTATTAACACTAGTCTTATGTTCTTAGACTGTAAATAGAACTGAAGAGATCCTTCGACGTGGCTATTAGCTTTCGATATAGAAAATATTTAAACCTACTAAGGTTTACGTGAAAACTTGTAAAGGCTTTTAGACAATTGGGGCGAGGCATTCTTTGTGGTTCGCGTGCTCGAAATTTCAAACGAACGAATATTTTGCGATAAATTAATTTCATCAAGATCAATAAAGTTTGCTTTGCGGATAGACCTGCAGCGTTGGCCAACTATTTTCTCATTACAACCAAGACCTAAGTATATATGTGTATATATATATATATTCGTTAAAGAGACCTATCCGCTTCATTTCCTACAACTTGCAAAAGGATAATTTTAATTCAAATCCCACTGCTAATCAATTTTGATCATATCCGATTGAAATTAGTATATATTATGCAGCTACTATAAGCCTGACTACCATTTCAATGAAATTCGTCCAAGAAAACACGTTCAGACTAATGATACTCAAAATACTATTTTCAGCAGTTGCTGTATGATATCCCATGGCAAATGTGGCCTCCCATGTAAACCACTTTATTACGAAGCATACACCAGATCCGCATACCCATATGTATATGCGCCATAAGGATCATGAGTATGTATGTACTTATGCATGTATACATTCAGCAGCATCTGGCATCGTCACGTCAGAATCCCTCAAGACAGAAACGAAAGACGAGCGTCGCTCGAGTGCGAAAATGTATTCCCAAGGAATGCAACGATGACAGGATTAAATAGTGACGAATGCTGGACATGTGCCTCTGTAGATATAGTATAGGAAAAGTGTTAAGGGCGCATCTTCACGGTGGTAACTTCTGACGAGTGACTTGATAGAAACATATGCACGGAGATGGATGACGCGATGACTATTCGTTTCCATAGGACTTGTAGAATTCTTGAACCTTTTTTATAACCTTTCTATACATACGTACATTATTACATAGGTAAAGCAATATTGTTGTTGGTATATTTTCTTCACGTTTAACATAAAAATATAGCTTTGCGTAGGATTTTCAAAAGACTATACAATTTTGTATATGATTACTAATATGGAAATTGTACATAAAATGTGTATATATATATATATATATATATGTATGTATTGAGTTATAAAACAGACAGATTGTCTGATAGATTACTGAGCAATTGGAAACCGGAAGTACCGGCCTGTCCATACGAAACTGTCCGTCAATGTCAGTATACGCAGTGTGTGTATACATTGAAGAGATGTTATCGTCATTCGTTTGGATGACCGTAAAAAAAAAGAATCGGAACGGAAATGACCGATAATGATTTCGTTTTCGTGGACGCGAGGCGTAACGGTGGGTTACCGATGTATTCAGAGATTTGAATTTCGCGGGATGGCACCCACTTTGTAGATGCTTTGACAAGCCAATATATTGTTGCCACTATCAATCCCGAATCAACCGGTGATTGGCATTGAATGGTTGATTGTATCCGGTTTTTGACTGAAAGGATTTCGAAAATTTATCGGTTTTTAGATAAAACAATTTCGGTTCAATGATAGCCATTAATTATGGTACCAGCGAATACACACATAAGCAGTGTAAAATGCGTATACTTTTTTAATCTTGATTACATATTAATTAAAAAAAATAATAACGAAAATAATTATATCTAAAAAAATTTAATGAAGAAATTCTTATCGTTCGCATGTCGTACAGTAATATTTATGTATGCATAACACATTCATTATAACACTGACATTTAATGATAACACATTTATACATATATAACACACTCATTCGCATAGGAAAAAAGAGTATTTCAAGTAAAGATCAGCCAAGACCAACCATATGTAAGGGGATATAATAACATCGCAAATAAATGTAAAATGCAAAATATATTACGTGCCATTACTACAGTAATTCATAGTGCATGATATGCATTGCTTCATTACGAATAGCTTACGCCCTACATAAATACAGACTAGTAACGTAATGCCATGATAAAATTATAGGCATTATTATAATTACCCGTAATGCTCGTACCTATATGAGTCAGAATGCATAGACGAGCACCACGTGTTCTACTCTATGAACGTTTAGGTACAGTCCGACGTTTTAGTCGAAAGTTGAGATGGCCAAGCGTGACTGAACATTTTCAAGCGTCATTATCGTTACACTATGTAATTGCCTCTGTGGAAGATGGCCAATGAGAAGAAGTTCAATAATTCCAATATCGTTCAAATGAATCATCTTGATTCTCGACAAAGATCTACTTCGCACACTTTCTGTTACTTGGATCAGCGTCTGCGTCCTGATGGCAGCATCCACATGGACCGACGTACTCGACCTTAAGAAAGAAAAGAAAAAAGAATTAGGATCATAAGCTAAGCTATTACTTATTCGTGAACGTGATCCTTCTTAATCTCCAGGATTTTACTCATAGACATAACATAATTAGAAGCATAGAACCTACCCTGCTATATGGTAGAGCATTAACTTTAACATATGGGTTCCGTAAGGCGGGTTGCTTTGAGATGAGGATGCTCTGAAAATTATATATGTATATACACTCCGTAATGATCTCCGATTACGTATTATCGCAGTTATGATAATCTATGATGTAAGACGTAGTGTAAGTATCCAACTGAAATATATAGAGAAAATATGACTGTATGAGATTTCTGGATTTGAAAGGCGATAAGTATATGGCACGAGTTCGCGAGAGAACGATTGAGTTTCCAATGAAATACTGTTGAATTGTACGAATACATAAATGTATTTTGTCGAACAATCTGCAGTTGTCATTTAAATGACGAACGCAGAAGTGACCGGCATGAAAGCTCTCATTGACGTAGCTGAATATAAAACGGGCAAGCGGTAGGAATTTAACGATTTGATAATAGTACAGCATAAGGCATTATCCGTACCGCCAGTACTGTCACCGATCACGTCGATCAATGGGCACTGGCGGCATGAAAACGTGCGGAATAACATAGGCGCAACTCATCGGAAATGACACTCGGGCAATTTGCACTAACCAGTGCTACGAAATTTCGATATAGCTCTCGATCAGTGGCGTATAACGGGAAGCTTTAACTTGTAGTAACAAATTGATGCAATCAACCAGTCGTATCGGTGCAATGCGCGACGCAGTGTGACTGCAGTAGTTTAACATGATTGGTATGTGGTGCAGTCAGCAGTGCATGGACTACCTCGCGTTAACCACGAACATGACCGACCTTGATATACCTAAGCTTCGGTGCGACACTCACGTATTCGTGATTAAAGGATTTGACCTTTATCCTCGTGGAATGTACCAAGTGGCAATTTACTATTTATGTATAAAAATTGTTAAAATTAATTTTCTATATATAATTCAATATATGTATATGTATACGCAATATACATACGCAAAGTGAATAAAATATATAAAAACCAATAGCAAAGGACATAGTAAACTTTATTGTGGTATAAGAATTCGTGTAAGAGCAGCTGCCAGATTTACTTTTTCTCGAACGTTTTAGGAGAGACAAACCATTCGAGCGGTTTCCTTTTCGTGGTAAAGGGCCGTAAAGGCTGTCCCCTAAGTCGCTTGCTATCTATGCCGTGGATATGACTTTAGCCGTTCGTGAACCTGGAACTTTGCATAAGTAAAGCCAACGGGAGACAAATACACGAAGCGCCATCTATTCCGTTTTCGAATCCGTGCGAAGCGCGCGGCATCGTTCGCTAAAACAACAAGCGTACGTGATACAAAGAAAGCCGCGCACTGCGTGGGCCCCATCGTCAAGCATCGTATCTTCTGTTTTCTCACCGAGTTTTTGCCGTGGAGGTCTTTTTAACGTCGCGACGGCACCGACGTGGATGACGCTCAACATGAAGCTCGGCAGCTTCGACTCTCCTCTATTTCACTATGTCTTTTTTTGCGTGTTCCTCGTTCTTTCTTTATGGTGAAACGAGATATCTTAAAGGGGACAGAGGGAAGAGGGGTAGTACGCGTACGTGTATACCGGCCGCCGTCTGGTCTAAATAGGCCTTTGTGATTGATATACCCAATCCTATGAAGTCCCCTATTATTCCAAGTCCCCGGAGCTCTACCATTTGGGCCCGTTAAACGGCTAATTGATGTGTATTATCGATGCCTGTACTATGGTAAAGCCCGTGTAATCTGATTTGACGTGGGAAGAGGGTCTCTCTCCCTTTCCGGTCTTTGCTCCTCTATTCTCTCTGACACGAGGACTCACTGTGCAGAGCCAGGACACGTATCCACTAAGTCGCGATAAATATTTCTGAGAGCCCTAGGAAATTCCTGGTGCGCACCCTGAGCAGGCTGTCACATCGTACATATAAGTTATAAGATAACTCTATAGCGAAAAGGCGTACAAAGATACGTATGCATATGTATACATGGTGAGGTGATGAATTTGATGAAAAGTACAAAAGGTATACTTCATTTTGGTTAAAGTTTACGAGGCTCGTTACCATCTCGCGAACGAACGGCCGTATAATCGAAAGCTGGCCGGAACGTGTAAAGACGATAGTACAGACATACGAGTCGACACGTTACGTAGATTATTAACAAATAAAGGAGAGTGCAGGCGGACACTACTGAACTCTTGCGTGACGTTAAGCAACGGATACTCTTAGCCGCGATAAATCGTCTGGACATCACCGTAAAGCATCCTCAGATCTTCCTGGCGTTATCCCGTCCTTCAGCAAAGACCATTTCTCATCGAAGGAGATCAAATAATCGTGATAAAGAGGTATATAAAGTCAGCGGGGTCTACGTGAATGAGAGCGTTTGAAGTGGTCTCCAGGGTTTTTCATAGAGCAAGCCTGTTGACGGGGATGTTAAGGAACGAGCAGACAGACTGGTAGGCAGGCAAGCAGGCTGCCAGTAAGCAATGTATAGTCAGGGAAGGCCCAAGAGGAATCCAAGTAATGGAGTGGCCGATGCACCGGCATGCAACGTGTGTAACGTCATTGCATACTGCGACAGCCACGCGGAGAGAGGTACGCATGGGTTGCGTGACCATTCCAGTAGTCCGTGATTCTGGTATGATCGACTGAATCGTATCAGATGTCAGTTTGAATAGTATGGGGAAGGTTATGGTAGTTGAATTTTTTAAAGCTCTAGTATAGGTTTAGTTTCGAAACAGGAAGCTTTTAAAGGTCTGGGTCATTGTGATTCTATGAGGATCCGAAGAATCTCGGTGAGATGGGATAAATAGAGTGACGGGGGAGTCGGTGGATCATTCTATGAAGCGTCAGTGGCGTCGTTGGCTTTGAAATTATTTTTAGATTTCTCACTGCTCGACGTCGCTCGTCTAGAGTCGGAAGTCCCGTGACGGATGGGAGCAATTGAGCGGCGCTCGCGGTAAAAGCCGGGACCCCGTAGACATTCACTAAAATCTCAAATTTGTCTCCATCCAGCAAGGATCCTTAGTTCGGGGCTCGATAAAATACGAAAAGCTTTTAAGGTCTTTGCGGAAGTCGCAGGAGTACTGACCTTATTTTTAATTTCTAAATATAACTGCCGGTCGGGAAAAATGCATCGTTAGCGAGCAACCTCACTCCGATAGACTCTTCTTTCTAAATTAACGGAGAACGTCAAAGCTTTTTCATCTCAGCCAGAGACTTACGTAGCTTTGTCAATCCCACTTCCAACGTATCAATCTTCTTCGTGCGGCACGCACTAGCCTTTCATTACTTCCGTTTCCGCGCCTCGTCAACAAGCCAGGATCTTTCGCTTCGATCGTTTAATTAACGTAATTCAACACGTAATTAGAAGAACTAAATAGATCTATCGCCGAACGCAACTCCCAATCGATTTAAACAATCGATCACCACGATCCAAGAGTAAGATGGATATATCCAATTTATTCATCCAATACTTAACGTTAACCTTCGGGATACCAAGAACAATCAAGATCTAAATATACACTGTGTATCTCAATACACTCAACTTCAACAGTTTGACGATTGATCTTATACGTCAAACAGCATGTTTTTATTCCCGGAAAGTATACTCCGAGAATTGCCTCTTTTAGTGTATAATTAGAGGGAATAATCGAACCACTAATCGTTGCCACACCTGAACTTCCCAGCCATTCGAGGTGACCGTGAAGAGTTGAGAACGTGTAGCCGTTTACGAGGTACGGGTAATGGTGCGATACCTCTAACCTCCACCGCTTGTACACCCTGTACAACGTTCTCGCAAGCACAGCCAGGGCCGTAACGCGACACAACGTTACGTAGCATGCGATACCTACGACTGCTCTGCCATCGCAGTCCCTTTCAGTCCGGCCGTGTCCACCTCAGGGTCATAAAGTGAGAGACCCCTTCCAGACTGCTGCCTTGCTGCTATTGTGTGTCACATTGTCTGCCAGTCGAGTTACACGTCTAGTTGGCTAGATTACGTTTTACTGCCAAGTAGCTCGACCACGTTGCGTTGCTTTGTGCAGCCGCGCATTTGCTCTCAACTGTTACGGTCCCGACGCTGCCGAAGCTCGGAACGCTCGTCGTCTCGACCGCGTCGCCTATACCGATGTTCATGTCGAGAATAGCTATCCCTCCTGCCTCCGATACAAGGCAGGCGACGATAGCGCGTTCGTTACGTTTTCATGTGAATCTCGTTTGCCGAATGAGCGTTCAGGGAAATTGGGGATAGGAAACTCACTTTTTTTTTAAGCCCGGAAAATTTGAATACTTCATTATCTATACGCGAATACGTATCTCAACGAGATTTATGGAGACCATCAGTCTACAGTATTTATTTAAACTTTACAGTGCTTTTGGATTCACACATTTCTTGCAATGGAATGAAGTGACGCATTACAAGGGGTCGATAAAATATATTCATGAGTGTGTTAATTGAGGTATATTATTCGACTGAATTTACAGTAATTATAGATCCTAATTCGTGTATACGCTACGCGACAGAATATTTTCATCATCGAATGTATTTGAATAAATAGGTAATTCACCTTCGGCTCAGGTTCAAAGTTTTCATCCCAGTATTCAGTCAGATCCCCAATGCGCTTTTAGTCGCTTCCTACGTCGTGTAGACGTGCACGTGCGTTGATATTTGAAGAGGGAAGAAAGAGGAGCGTGTAGAGTGCAAGAAGGGAGATGAAATGGAGAAAAAGGAGAAGAAAGATAAACGCAGAGTGGCTGGTGTGCGTGATGGTGCGTGTCATTGCAGCATACGTACTAGGTACTACGCATTACCCAATGGTAGAGGACGAGTGCGTCTGTCGTGTATTATTCTGGGGGTCCCCTTGGATCAACAAGGCTAACTAGGGGAATCGGTCTGCGAGGAATTTCTTTTGATGCCGTTAATAGAATTTTCACATCGAGAAGACTCCATCTTATGGGTCCTGTGTATATCCCTTGTGCTTGCTTTTCGTAGGAGCTCATTTTCTTTCGAGCATTTTTTTTCCCGCCCCTATCACTTCCCTCGATACTTACCGTCATCATCATCGTCACCGAGAGGTATTTGACTTTTCTTATATATTTTCTTCCCATTAACCCGAGATAGTGATGAAGCCGCGTGTTTTCTCATTGCACGTAGATACTTATGGCGTCTCATGCGTTCGTGATGAGGATAAGGTACGAATACGCTGACAGGAGAACACGAAAGCATCGTAGACCGCGGTTGCCATGAGGAAATAACATATGCGTCGCATGCCTCCAGCCTGCTAAATGCATCAGCCGCTTGCGACCGAGATCTTTCCCAGCAAATCAGTCATCGATGCCTTCGTCTATGCACTTAGCAACCCCATCTTTGTAACTTTGTATCTCTTTTTAAAAAACAAAAAAAACAACGTCTCACTGAACGAATTAACGAAGACGAGTTTCCCTTGCTGATGAGAGTTACCGAGGTAACATTTTGTCGAATTAAAAATCTTGCCGTCACGAAACATTTATTAATTCTGCAACTGCGAGAGAGATTTATTTGGTATTATGAAAAAGGTATTTACATTTCGCGAAATAACACGAAGGTGTATCTCTGAATCGAATGCAATGAATATTTTCGTGTAATGAGGTAGAGTGGTAATTAAACAAAAAATTAAATGCAAATAAAGTATAGCATAGAATTGTAAAAAAAAGCGGCGGGCAAGATTGTAAATATTATATGGATTTTTCGATAATTTGTTTTCCGGGTAAAAAGCATTGTCTGATGTGACGTCGGGACGAAGTGTCGCGGAACGACTTGAAATAAAATTTCCTGAGAAAAAATGGGGTCGCGTAACTATACGATTTTGCTTATGAATTTGTTCATGTGGGTGAGAAGCCTATACGCAAAAATGGCGCATTGTATTCGGTATGCGCTCGTAAACGGCTTGTGTACGTGCAAGAGCATTTCGCCTACTTCCCTCAACACTTGGGCCATTTAATAACCAGGCACGCTCGAAGAATTATTTCACCGACCCATTTGCGCGATATTATTCGGCAGTTTTCAACGGTGGAAATTGTAACGTAACCTCAAATTGAACCAGTCAAATTCGCCGGTAGAGTTTACTTTCATGAATAAATTCACGGCTTTAATAAATCGTTTGTATGTTTATGCGCTGTTAAATTTTCACGGCTATTATACACGGTCATCAAGCGGCCAAGAATCTCACTAATATTGGCTAATGAACAATTTCTCACCTACTAAAATATCATAAGCACTTTGCGAATGGTGCTTTCGAAGAACTCGTTTCAATTTCACGCGGCGGACGTTGCGTTTATAAAAATAAAAAAAATTACAATTTTATTAAAATTTCATAGTCAACGTTAATTTTCTATTATGGGATAATATCGCCACTAACGCATTGAACGTTACTTGTCGAACTTAGAGAAGGTTGAGTTTTCGTTAATTTACAAAAGTTTCAGCGGCGAAATCAGGAGATGTGGCTTGACGGTAGTTTCAACACCGCTAGACCGCGTCAATATTGACGAAGTCAAATTTTCGTACGAGGTGGCGATCCATCTATCAGGTTTAGAAAGGAAGAAGAGAGATGAAAAAATAGTCCGGCAGGTCTATTAAACAATCGAAAGCCTAAATCAACAAGGCGACCTAAAAACACATTAAAGATAAGCAAGCGAAATATGGGCCACCCACAACGTCATGGATGAGTGCCGCGGACCCACGGTAGTCTAATTTCAAAATGGCCCCAAACAGTTACCTCGTCGAAAATTCCCTTTTCCGGCGGTCTAGAAAAGAGGGACGAAAAAAGATGAAACGAAAAGTAAAGCTTCCCCCACAGTGTCGATTTCATATGAAAATGAAAGAAAAAAAAATGCTTATCCGGGACACACTCGCCAGAAGATCTGCCAGGTTTTTCAGGTCGTCGCGCTCGTTCTCATTTCTACTATTTCATTACGTGCACTCGGTTGATTTCGCGTTGCGCAAAAACCAAACGAGCTTAAGAATCTTTCGTTTTCCCGCAACGCGACGAATACGAGATGTCTCTTTCACGAGATGAGAAAACCTACTACCGTGCTGCGGGTTTGTCAGTCAGGTTATACTTTTTCTTGCTTTTCCTCTCCTTTACGTTTTTTTCTACTCTACACACTTCAACTTCTCCTTCTTCCTCAAGAGAGTAAATTCGATATTGCAGTGTAAACGTTGGCGACCCTGTTCCTTCGGCTAACTAGCGGCACACTAACCTCGCATAACGTCAACTTAAATCAACATTTAACTAGAAGGAGTTATGCTTCACGGACCTGTGAGCGTTAAACGTGTTTTAGAGCCTAAGATTTTTTCAAAAATCTTTCAAGTTTGAACAGTCAAGTGTGGACGTTGCTTTGCACCCTGCTTATGAAAGAATTTCCTTGTTTTGTTCAGCCCTCGTTAAACGTCAAATTACGAAACAATCAAGTGGTCAATTGAGAAAAAATATTCAAGTGTAATATAACATCTACAACTTCGTTCCAATCAACTGAAATAATCGTGACTTGACAACGTGAAAAAAAAAGAATATTCCGTATAGATGGCGGTACTGCGTCACATCTGATATAGATTAAACAGGAATGAAACCATATTTCCTAGCTTTATGGCCGCGAGTGAACACTTCATTTCAGACCGGCAGCGGCGGTACTCGTAGACGAAACGTGTAATGGAAGATTTTGCGAAAGATTAACGATTTTCCAGAACCCGAGTATCATACGAATATTCATAGTAATGTGCGTTACGCGTCACCAAGATAATACGAATGCTTTTATTCGGATAAACCATGAAAATCAGGCAGAACAGTTATGTACGAATACCGAGCTAGAGGACTCGACTGATGTCACGCAGAGCTCGTAACATACGTGAATTACGCGAAGAAACGTCACATAAGTAGAAAGCTATAATAGTTCGTCCTTTGTGGACAGACATAATAACGTCGTAATATATAGCTGTTAATTTTCAAAGTATCCAATGGCAGAAGCTTAGCTGCCGGACCGAGGGGATTATTCAAACGAAAATATTTTATATCGATTTTCAGCACTTAACACGGATGATCTCCACGGATTATGGTATGAAATACGTTATTATAAAATTTCAAAATATTTTTGAATGTCCTCTTGAGAAACATTACTGTATGAAAAGAACCAAGTTTTCTGGAAAATATTTACGTAACTTTAAACTAAAGCTCACAATTTATCCATATACATTTCAAAATTTTATATTACAACAAATTCATGACTTGTTCCAAGACCTATATTCAATTATTGATTCCGTGAATAATTATTGTTGTCAATATTAATTAATTTTTTATTCATTAAAATTACTGTACTCGACAAATACCCAGTACTGTATAATTTTCCATGAATTAAATCTTACCTTATCACTCCAATGGGCCAAGTCCAAAAGAAAGCAAGCTAGCAGCATCCCTTCTCGTTTTAACTTTTGGCAGCCTACAGGCACGGTTTCTCGATCCTAGCTTGCCAGGATATCCTCGTTCTCCGCCTACAAAAGTACAGAGTGTATTTCACTTTTTCGTTTGGATCGGAGCCTACCCCAGCAGATACATCTAGATATGCATATAACTAAAGCAATGGGCTAACTGCAGCAATATCAGTGATAGTACACCGTATAGAACTATCCACCGGCAACACCGTCATAGGTATAGGTACCACAGCACCATTACTAGCCATCATTTTAATATGCATCGGTTTTCCGGTAGCGATTCCTTGGCACGACCAACATTCGGCACCGTACCAATACCACAGCCCGACTACAGATGTAAAACGCATTGAAGATAGACATACAGCACGCAACGTGGATACGTGTTTTTTTAATACGAGACGCTGCATTGCGCTGGTAGTCGGCCGCGAGCGGTTCCGCCGTTAGTCAGTTTTATTTCATTTTATCTTGGCCGAGTGCAAATAGCAGTTTAGATTGGTAGGATCCCGTAGCGAGTGGATAGTTAGTCATGTATGCAATGCCTGTCTGTCGGTTGGTTTGGCTGATGTTTCTGTAGCCGCGCGGTATATTCGTCGGCTGCCAACTTTTAACTTATAGGATATATGTTTTTCTACAGTTAGGAATCGTGCTCGCGCCCTAGTAATTGAAAAATATTACGTCGCCCTCCCGGTGCAAAAATTGCACGTGCCAGCGACGGCTTAAAACAACGTACAAGAGTTAAGAATAAAGAAGCCAACGTTACCGAGTCTTCTGGTTGGTACCAACGACGGAGAATAGATACGTGTTCAGAATGCGGTGAATGTCACGTTATTTCGAGTACACGCTCCTCCCGTAAATATCCGTGTCGAGTGTAGGTACTTCAGGATAGCGTCAAAGTTACATGGTTTGACGGAGAGGGGACAGCGGTTGTATCGGTTGCTAAGGAATTGAAAAGTTAAGATCGGTGAGTCGTGTAGAACAAACAGCTGTCCTGGACGTGGATTATTAGAAAGGACGTAGATTCCGGGGTGAAGTTATTTCGAGTTGGTATTACATACTTTGTCTGTGGCAGTATTTGGTGGTGGTTTTGGTTACTTTGGAGTAACTGTAAGTAGCCAGGAAAAATTTGTTATATTTAAGTAGTCGTTTTCCAGGGAAAAATGGCCTGGGAATGCACAAAGCGGGTACACTTCGGGCGATCTCGTGCCATGCGAAAAGTTCTTCGGAATAGCCGTGCTGCGCGATTTTAAAAAGTTCCCGAGGTGCATGGAAAAGTTACAAATGGGCAATAAGCAGATTGGATTCAACGTTGGGCCAAGTATGAAAAAGCCCAACGGCGCTTCTGGGAGTATAGCAATGGGAACGCTTGCCAAATATGAACGGCTTTATGAAAAGTGAACAAAAAATAAAAGAGGATTCTGTAGAAAAATAAAATACAGAATGATCGAACAGTAGTTTTACTTTTGACTGTGACTGCTTTTGCATATACCTACAACAGTATACATAGTTATACTGTCACAAGAAATATGAGTGTCGATCAGGCACATCTTGGACGCATCCCAAAAATAAAACTACCCCTTAAACAATCTATATCCAGTACTTACATTTCTTTTAAAAAAAAACTTAAACCATCCTGTTTTGAAGGGATCGCCGCTTGCACTTTGAACGGCACGCGATGTACCCAATGGCATACATATAGGTATTCGTATGCTTCCCAGAAAGTCGTGCGATACGTGTATCATGAATTCGTGGTCGCTTCCTTCGAGTGGTACAGGTATATATACCTATATACATAAGTACCTTTAACAGAAAGTTCAAATGCGTGCGTTTGCGTGCGCTGTTATTTCAACGCGGCAGGTATAAGGTAAAGCACTTTGGCACATCTTGTAAGCTACCAACTTCTTCCTTCTTATTTCCGTGGCCTTGTTCGCCCTCACCCACTCCTTATTTGCCTTACTTAACGCGACTCCCAATGCAATAAAATAATGCGTGAAGGCGTTGCCACTTTAAAAGGTATTCCAAGTCAATGCAATCGCTCCCACCGAAGGACTCGAAGAGATGGAAGAAAATGAGGATGACAAATTCCATTGCAGAACTGAATATGCATAAACCATACATACACTGCATATGCCTGTACATACTACGTGACAGTAAATATGAACGTATCAGGATTTTGAAGAATTACTACAAATCTCAATACTACTGCATACCGAGTGCACATATAATTATGATACACCGAGTATATACGATAAAAGACCGAGTGATGAGTATATTCGTCATTAAAAATACCTTAGTTATTATTTTCGTTCGATTACGTCATTCGGTTCGGCCCAATTATCACACAAGTTCTTACAGTTAATTAGCTCGTACAGTATAGACACGTGACGAGAGAGTAATCGAAAAGTGAATGTTGAGTCACGAATCTAGTGTGAACTGAACAGCTGTTTTATTTTTTGTCTGTATGTAAAAATATTGATCAAATATATAGTATTTTATCAAATATACACGTATTTTGTATGGTAAAAGGTATAACGGTAGGAGTGGTCTGGAGAACTATTCCTTGGAGAGTTTTCGATCGAAGAACGATATTGACGGTTCGGTTATGTAACGTGAATGTCTTGAGCTGGTAACTGCTTGAATGAAGGAGGAAACCAATCCAAAACTAAACCAATAAAAAACTTCCATCTCGTACCGACCTCCGACCTCCGACTTCTCTTCCGATGCAGTCCAACCGGCCTCTGTTCGACGCTTCGCTTACTTTATCGGCCATCAAACGATTCCAGTACTGATCTACCCTCGAATCCGCGGATTCTACTCTTATGCCACCTACCTACTAGGTACCTACTTACTTTAGACAATAAAGTTTCCTGCTTATATGTTGGTACTATTCGTACTTGTTGATAGCGAACGACTGTGGGATATAAATACCTAAATCACATCGTACCATATACTAGAGATAAATAGGGAATAGATACTTTTGGAAAAACATGCAATGGCTTAGTAACGGGTAATTAGGTAAATGCAAGGAAAAAGGGTGTTTTATGCTGAAGAAATATTGGTGACTTGAGAATTTCAGTGTATTGAGGAAAATTTGTAAATATTTTTCGTACGTTAATGGTAATTTATGCTTGATATTATTGTTAGTCCGATATGGTACTTTTTTCCTGGATATAAGGAATCAAGAAGGTGCACGTACGTGCAGCATTAATAGTGATACCATGGAGATTTTATGGGTCGTAGAAGAAATTAAATGGTGAATGAGAAAACAAGGTTATTTACATTGAGAACCGCTCTAATCGCGATTCTTATCTTTGCTGAATGCACGCGTATATATTTTCCAGGAGGTAAGCAAATAACAGATTTTATTGGGTTTTTATGTGTTTAGTGATTTAATGGGCAATCGGTATACTTTATTCACGAGCTATTCCCATCAAGACTTTGTTTCCAGCAGCTGCTACAGAAATCACATGCTTTATAAACCTGATCGATCGTCCGACATTCCATTTGAGAATCCACCTTGTTTTTCTTCTACTCTAAGCCAAAGGCATTCGACCGAGTTGAAATAGTGAAAGGGCCACGAAAAAAAATTATACCCCATAAAACACTTTAGCGTCGCGAAGGGCTTCTTGTACGATTACGGAATCCGGAAGTACGTAAGGAATGTATCGAGACTCGGTAGTTGTCATCGTAGTTGCGTTAACTGAATGGAGTTGAATTCTTTAACAGCAGGAGACGTCATTAACTTGACGATACACGGAAATTTCATTCTTTAAATGTCACGCATCCATCAGCACCTAATACGTACATTGGACTACAGGTCCGTTCATCCGGATTGAACTGTTTGATGTGGGAATTTGATGATTCTCGATTTCTCAAAGGATTCCAATCCGATTCTGGCACCCGCCACACGGTTGGACACTTCCGGCCAATCACCTTGTCGAGCACGTAGTTAAACTGAGGTTTGCGTCCGCTGAAACTCTAGCCGTGTCTAGGATGTACATATAACATTTCGAAGGAAGGACAAAGTTCGCGGGGTTACTGATCTATGACGTTATTAGTCGCAACATGTGGCGACCCGTCGCGACCTGAAGGCGACATATTGAACTATCCCCTTTCCGAACTATATTGGACGGCGCATAACCGCCCTAAAACATTCGCCGAAATTAAATGAAACGTCACGTATATTCATTTCGTTAATTTACTTGTCACAGGACCAGCGGCTTTTATTAGTTCCGACCCAAAATCGACCGAATACAAAAAAGAAATCAACGCCTTCTAGATCGTCCACTCCTGCCAATGATTTAGATCAGACAAAATTTGTCTAAATACTATTCTTATTATGACATATGATTTTCTATCGTCCTAAGACATAAACGACAATATAAATATTCACAGCTGACCGTATCTACCTAAAAATGTTCTTCCGTCTAATTTACAATGAACTCCGAAATCGTTTATAATTCCATATAGAGGCAATACGAGAAAAACCCGCGGAACACAGACGAATGGCAGGTCAGAGTAGAGTAAAGGCTTCCTCGTACGTGTTACTCGTACTTGAAGCTTACCGGTAACTCTATTTACGGACTGTTTTCTGAGAAAGTAACAAGGATCGTTCATGTATTTCGTATAACGTGACCCAGTGTAAACTCAGTGGCGGTGGTACGTCTTCCGGTCGGAGTGTCCCCGTCGATCATTCTAAGTCCATGAAACCTTCGTGAAGCACAGCGGAGGACATTATCGCAAGCACTCTCATGTATCACTCTGGCAAGTCCGTGCTTACTACTTCCATCCCAAACTATCCATGCTTATATGCCACTCTCTAGCTTAGACACACATATTCACATATTCACGCAGAAACTTTATGTCTTCAGTGTAATACGAAACCATTGCGCTTCCATTGCCCATCGATTTTACAAGCAACTCCCATCAGGCACCATATAAAGAAGCTCGATTCCTATACGTTTTATCTATATATACATAAATATAATTCAACTTACTTGTTATCGCAAATTACTTTGTATGCAATATTATACCGTTAATGACTCATGGTACTAGCATATACAACGTGGGAAAATGTATGTATATATCATTAAACGAAGCCCCCGATAAGACTTTTACTAATATTTTACTGTACCTGCGTAGTCATAAATTTTCATAGTGATTTTCCAAGAGGCCGCTTTTTTCAATACGGAGAAAACAATGTAAGGGACGCAGTATCCGTTCTGACCCAGCGACACAGATTCTCTTTAGGTTTGACTGCCAGCTTGCCAATCCCTGTCGGCTGGTATAAAATTGTAACAGTCAAATCCGAAGGGTCGCCAAGTCCAAACGCAGGACTTTTGTTTCGCAAAAGGCCAATATCGAATATATGTACCGAATATACCATGTTCTCCTTGCTTACGAGGAAATACACTACAGTCTATATTCTGGATAGTTCTATGCGCTACATATGTTGCCCTATATGGGAGGTACAGAAGATAGATAGGTGTGCAATGTTGGGTCAGAGTGGAAGCTTCAACAAACTTAACCCACATTTTTGTCTTGCTTTTCAGCTGCTGGTCAATATGCACTTTATTTACTTTGCGATGAAATATATACATATCTCTGAATATGTATATATGAATGGGATGAATCGTGCTGCCACCTATATGACTTCTGAACCGTTCACTAGAAATAGAATGATAATACTCTGGAATAATTCTTTCAGACGCATACTTCATATCTCGAATGCAAATTTAGTATAGGAGTGTTTTATCTATGGAATTTTGATACGTTTGCTTCCCGGTGACGTAAGTGTAATTTCAGAAAGAAATCAAATGGATGAGATGGAATAGTATATCCCTTTCCCAGATATTTTACATACATATATTCCCAGTCTCTAGTTCCGCAGTGAATGTGCTCTGGAATAGAGCCAGGTGAACATTTAGGTTAAACAGAGCCCCTGGCGCAGCCATTCCTCGCGATCAAACGAACCGCCACAAAGTTTAATAAAAACCCGACCGTGGATTTTTGTTTGGAAATGTCAAACGGCTATCCCGCGTGAGATATAAAAATCTCATCCCTGGCCGTTCCAGATGCTTCCCGCGGAATTAACTTTTACGACGGGGAATTTTCCTTTTTCTTTTCCTTCTCCAGTCAGCCGCGCGTCAAGGGGGTGGCTTCACTTGAATTAGATGGGTTTGAAAGTCCCAAGGGTACACATTTCGATGGAATAAAATGATATTTTTAGTGGAACTCGATAGATTTCAAGATTTTTCATTTTTTTTCGTAACCTAGATTTTTAAATAATCCAACATGGTGCATATCCTGTTTATTGACCCCGTAAACGTACGATACGATTAGATGTCAATTTTTGTCAACTAACAGCAACTGGGCACTAAATTGAAAGAATATTTAAAGAATAACAACCCTATGATACTCCAGTTTATGTCCCAACAGAATCCCTTACCAAGAATCATATCACATTTAAATATGAATGCCAGACCCACACCCATGCCTCGACATTGTAAAGCCAACTATGGCGTGCTTAGATGGACACATTACTCCAGATTATATATTAAATGGACACAAATTTATGTTACCGTAATACATAAATTTACTACTAAATGCTACGAGCTCTAGTAAATCTTTAAACCTGCCCTGTATTGTAGGGTAGTTATACATAACCTGTCGGTCCAACTACTTTTCTACCTTTTTACCTATCAACCTTTAATAATAGGTACACGCTAAATATTATATCTTCCTCTCATTTTCATGTATAATGTTGAAGGAAGTTACAACGAAAGCAAAAAGAATTTACACAATTAAATGGAGTACTAATTACGCAGAAAGAAATAATAATAAAACACATACTGTTTTTGTTGTCCTGGGTTTCACAGGTTGTTAAAATAGCTTGTCTCTTCGCGATTTTAAATGTTGGATTAATTCTTGAGACTAAACATGTCAGCAAACAGTGCTTTTAGCGAACAGAAGTTCTTCTTCGTGTGTCTGCTCAGGACAGCCAACTCCGTTCCGACAAAAAGCCTACCATTTCAGGTGGCGCTGCGGTATGACAACAAAATGCCCTAGATTTGAATGGCCAACACATATTTTTCTATAATATTTCCCATACTTTCATGTAGGCAGACTAACAACGCACCAACTTACATTTTATCTTATAAATTCCAAAATTTATTGAAAATGGGCATGTTATGCTTTGACAAATAATAGGATTTCATTAAACTATGGTAGTTTTACGCACTGATCGTATTGCACGTGGATAATTCAAGCGTGGGACATTTCATAAACATAGAAATACGGTTTGTCTAGGAATCTATTGTGGCGCTCCTACAAAACCCAACCTAACATATCTATATTGTGTGGCTACGTTATAGAGGTATAAGAGTTCTACATACCTACATTATGTATGTACCCACAAGGGCTGCTGTTTGTACGACTCGCGTTCTCTATGACTACAAAATGAAAATCCCATACACCTAATGTTAGCTGTGTGTACCGGGCTGCCTGCAAGTTTTGAATTATATTCTAAGGTCAACTGTAAGCATTGGTAAGTGATGATATGAGTTCAGTGATGGATCACTAAAAAAAATTAATCTTTTATCATTGATTATCAAAGGAACACAAACCTAGACTCGCAAAAGCCGTGCTTACCCATATGTAAATTCAATAGAGTTTCATCCGTTTTTTATATGGTTATATATATATATAAGATATTTAACGTAATGTAATATTCTATATTTAGTATAATTTGTTAGTGTTCCATGTCCGTAGCATGTGTTATTTTAATAAAAGTCTTTTGGTTACTTTTATCAACACTAATACTACTGATAATCATATCAAGCATTATAAAAAGTATCGTTAAAATAGTCGTCCCAGGAAACTGACGACTGTGAATGGGCAGCCGCAAAGCCACATCAAAACACCGCGTACTCGTCTCGCGTCCACATGGTTTAATAAAACGTGTAATAATTCACGATGTGTGACAGTGGGTGCTGTTCAGCTCAGCACGCATTGTCCCAACATTTTGGTATACGAAGCGAGTGCGAGTCCAAAGCAATGTGGGCGTCCGTCCGGGAGTTAAACTGCTCGAAGGGCTCGGGTTACCTTTGTGCATCAGGTGATTCAAGGGGGCCAAGTGCCTGTACAAAGAGTTTCGTTACATTTTGAATCTTTGGAATTCGGATCCCTTGTGCTCCACCCGCGAGCAGTGGGACGCGTCCTACGGCTTGGTAATTTAGAGGCTTTTAGTGAATAGGAGAAAATTGGTAGTGGAGGAAGAATTTTTTTGGGTGCGACCAATCACTTTCGTTTCTGATTTTATTATTTTTTTTATGATTATTATGATTTATTCCGTTGCATTAATTTCGCTATGCTCAGGTATCTTGAGATTTTGCATATCGCAGTGTCTACGTCAGACTTGATTTTTTTACTTTTTATTACATGGTACGTATTACTAAATCATTAGGGAATCCGGTATTCTGAATATTCATATATTCAATGAGGGCATAGAGTAGGTAGATAGGTCAGGTTATATCCAGAAACCTTATTCTCGAATTTTCTGGATTTGGTGGAATTTTTATCTACGCGACTTGCCGCTTTGCATGTGAAAGGATCTACCGGAGACTCGCTTAGTTCAGATCAACCAGTTCGTTCGAGATTACCGTAGCGAATGGTCGCTCGCTACTTATTTCACGCTCAGAGTTTTCAAGACTTTTATTTCACATTGAAAACTTGTCGGTCATTACGAATTTCCAATATGTCTTAAAAGTTTTCTACCGATGGTCTGGCGGCCGTCCGAACACCCTAAGGACACATGTGCCAGCAAAGACTGGTGTTCTCCGGAGATCACGCTTCTATCATAAATACAAGTATGGCTCCCCTTTTCTGTCACAACCTTCTACAGCTGCATCCCTTACACATTCTAGAGCAGTTACTTACGCCTTGTCAAAGATATCGATAATACGATCTATATAGACTTTTACTTTTTTTTTTACTAAAACATAAAGATATTTCATTCACGTACTACGATTTAATAAAGTCACCCTGTATGTACTACATGTATATGTATATTCTTAACGACGTTACATAAAGTACAGACTACATTAAAACATATGATATTCGCAATGATAGAAATGATGTATTGTGTTTACGTGAAACTGACTATAGCGAATAAAGTTTCGGTCACTGCGTATATACGTTGCATCGGATTCGTAACTTTACCGCAAAAATAAGACATTCATCATGTACTAACCGGAAAGCACGCTCACAGCTTTTCGCAATCTGATTATCGTGCAGCCAACACACTCTCCCAGTTACTCATGATGATATTGCAAAAAATGGAATAAAAAAATTAATCGAAAGTCACAAACGACGTTATTACTATTTTTACTCCTAGACATACCAATTTCAAAGCATAAAATTTCACGTACATGTTTTTCTGCTGTTTATTCGTTCTCTCTGTCTCACCCATAGCAATGCATAGATACGCATACCACTATAAATAAGCAAAGATAACATTACAGACCGTGTGAATTATACCCTGTGTATATTACCGTACAGAAGAGACGACCGTGGTAGAGAGATCCGACGCTCCGGTTGGCTACGCTCAAAACCGCTCATAATTCCCATCCGGACAGCAAATTGCGCGCGAATCTCTACGCGTTGCGGAGCGCGAAAACCGCTGCATTTACGAATGCGGTTTTTCCTAAAGTAATTCGCGCCACCAGGTCGTTTCGCTAATCTGCTTACAGGGTGCGGCAGCCCTTTGCGACCCTTGCGTCTCTTTCACCGGAGAAATAGCGTCTACGTGGGGTTGCCCGGATTTACCTAAAGCTCTAGAATATCGCTGAGATACATATATCGATATTTATAGAGAAAAATCGATAAACGTATCGAAAGCATACAAATTTCTTTTTATAAATTTACAAATTCCTATTACGAATTAATACGATAGAAATGATGAAAATTATTTGTCAAAATTTGCGAATAATCTACGTCTTTAATACGTATGACCAAAACATGGCAGTGCTTATATAGCTCAAAGCAGCGAGACGGTTGAGAAGTTGTGTCGATGGTAGGTGGGGCTGGGTTATCAACGTGATATCAACGTACGTGTGGCACGCGATAATTGAAATAATAGTAAATAACGTCGTAATTATAGTCTACAAGCCGAGCATGCAGTCAACGTACGTGCATGAGAGTCTCCTGAGTATGTGACCATACACTGTAAGTATACGTGATTATGATTAAGTATGGTGGAGAAGAATACTTGTCCGCGAGCTATGATACTTCTATATATGTATGTATATATATTGACTATACGCACGTGGTAAGCCTGTGGCGATACTCGAGGAATTTTGCAACATGTGGTTCGAACATGAATCTTTGATGGCAGGTACGAGAGATCAATGACGTTCGACGGACAGTCGATAAGTTTTATTTGTTATTTAAAAATGTGTTATTTTGAGAAGAAAATAACAAAAGAATTCATTAGTATCAAAAACGATCAGCGATAAGCTATTATGCACGCTGAGCCGTTCATGAATATTCTAAGATCTCTGGAACATATACTGTCTATGCATAATTATCATAAAACGCTTTGACTAATTAAATAATTATTTTAATAAAAACATTCAATATACAGTAGAATTAACAGAATATCCATATCGAGCGTTGGCTCGATTACGCATTCTAATGACATCCAGACTAGAGATACGAAGTCTCATAAATAACAAAGTTTTCATATGAAAACGTGAGCTTGATTATTTATTCCGTTCCACGCTGCATATACTGCACCGGATAGATTAGACAAATGACCACATGCCAGACCAGTCTGTCATAAGTGCAACAACCCGTGAAGCACCGTGTAATAATGAAATCAACAAAACAATACCAGGTCCCTGAATCGACCAATGGAAAATGTGCATCATTATGCCGAGAAGAATCACATAATACTGTGTTTAATTAAAACAATTACATCAATTAAGAAGAACGCCACCGATAACTTAACTTAAAGGTATACCCCCCAACATTTGTCATCGTGTAAAATAAATGACACTTTCTTTTATCCTATGTTTATCCTATTTACCTTCGTTATGCGTACAATTATACTAGAAATCTTCCTTATCGACCGTGCTACAGAGACCGTGACTGAAAAGATTTTGGGTACCATTCCCTTTTTGATACGGACGGGCTAAGGTACGGTCCTAAAAATTTTTACATACGAGTCCAACGTATCACAATAGGATACAGCGTGGGAGAAACAATTTGTCAGTCGTCGCAGAAGTCGCTTCTTGACAATGAACATTCCTCCTGGTTCTGTCATCGTTGAAGCCATTCGGTAAGCGAGAAACTAGGGTCGGCTATGGTCAACGGCAAAAATGAGGAGTAGGGCAAAAAAAGAGACACCATGATTTATTACCATTGTGGGACTGGTGCCACTTTTACCGTACTACGTGTCTAATAAACTACAACAGTAAACGCTTCGAGGACAGCTCCTTGAGCGCCTTTAATACCTATCCTTAAGCCGACGGTGTACTTATTTTCCGATAGTCCTCCTACTATTGCCAACTTTGACCATCTATATGGCATATCAAGAGACTCGGTCGAGTCTCGCGCCAAGTACAGTCAACCTGCGGTACAGCCAGAGCGACGAAGCAAGGCATGCGACTGAGAGTCATTAATGGCGTCCTTCTTGAGGACGTCGTGCGGTGAGGTAAGAGAAGAGAGTGAGCGGCGACTGTTTACATACCTCAGCCCGTGCATGCAACGGAGGGAGTACTACGGTGCGAGCGAAAGGCTAAACCTTACGAGAGCTACGCTGACATCATATTGCCGGCTTGTTCGCACTAATGCTCTGCGAAAAGGACGCAGCGAGCTTTGGCGTTTCGCTCACACCATAGTATCATCTCTGTTGCTCGCACAGCCTGAGGTACGTAAATAATACTGCACACTCTCCTCTCTTATCTTTACCACATAACGCCAACAAGCTGGACACCATAAATGACGCGTGACTATTCAAAATTACATTTTCTTTTAAAATTTGTATATATTTGTATGTATTTAAAAAAAAATGGATCTATAAATTAAATTTATATGCCTTTAAATATAATTAGTGACTTCACAGTATATTTACATTTTGTATCTGTAGTAATATAGATGTGAATGCTTACAAGTTCTTTGTATATTCCGTTGAGCAACAAAAACTTGTAATATCCCCGCAAAAAACACTTACATGTAAAAAAAACTGTGCCAAGCATAAGAGTGTTGTGAATTCCTCTAACAAAAGTATTGAAATGATCTAGACTAGAGATTCCCGTGTAATCTGCGCCGCGCGATTCTGATATGTAAAATATATTACGTGTATAAAGGTAAATCCTACTCGAGTGTCTACCAGTGATTTCACCTAATGGCCAGAAACCCAAATCTACTACACCATTGAAATGAAATTCCCTGAATGGTTATTCTCCTGCAATGACGATGTATCGCAAATATAGTACCCTTTTATATCATTGAATATCTCAATTGAGCAGTCGGTAGCCGAATTTATTGTACCAATGAGAATACCGCGGCAATTATTTGATGGTAAATTTGAAATGAACAGTACATACCTTGAGAAAAATTGTGAAGCTGTGTTGTGCCATGCGAGTAGAATAATAGGTGAAAGTTGTAGTTCCAGTTGCCGTTCAAAGTTAAATTTTTGATGATTGGTATGATGATCCGCGGGAAGAAAATGAAGAAGGTAGGAAAGAATTTTGTGAAATGGACCCCTCTCCGCGCATTTCCGTGAGGTCCTATCTCTCCGCAAAGGAGCTACAACCCCTTTGAGGTCCAACAGAGGACCGTGTTTTGAGGATTAAAGGAAAAAACTCTTGAGACCTAAGACTTCCGCGTTCAAGACTCGGGGAAAAAACCTCAGGAACAAAAGGAAGCTGGGCCGGGCGACAAGAAAGACGCAAAAGGTAAGTTAAACGCGAAAGTCTCTCGTTTCCGATGGAGATTTTAATCAAAAAGGTGCTCAAAAGGACCGATACTGCTTCAAGTGAAGCGAACCCAGGAACACGAGCAAAGGCAGCTACTTTGCCCAGAGACAACGGACTGCCCCTACGGCCTCCCCAACAAGACAGGATCATCTTTACTCACACAAGTGCTCAAGGGTCAGCGACGTCTTGCAAGGTTTTCAGAAAAGCGAACAAAATATATTACAATCGCGAAAAATAGATACGAGAATATAATAGGTATTAGATTGATTCTACCAAGATTATGGTCCTAGCGTACCCTAAGGATGCTCAAGGCCCCCGTCGGGAGGTCCGGAGAGACCATATTGCGACCACAACTTGGACCCGACCTACTGTGCAAGCTCAGCAGATGAGGCGGAAGGGCAACCCCTGTCATCGTAGTCTACGTGTGTTTCTCTAACAGAATGAACTTACCTCTTATGACTACTCGAAGAAATATGCTCGGTTCAACCAAAAAAATAGGAAAAGTAAGGCAAGCACGATGGGAAGTAAACGAGAACAAAACAGAAACAGGAAGACAGGAAGAAAGACATAAGGGAAGTAAATAATAAGCTAAGAAATAAAAAAATTAAAGTAGTAAAGTAAGGAATATGAGTATAGGACTGAACGAAAAATAAATATAGGAAAAAAGGATACAAATGGGTAAGACGGGATCTTCCAAGAGATTGGAATAAGCGACTGGTTCATGGAAGAATAAGCGCTCTAAAAGCCTATAAGCGCTCCCAAAAGTGACCCCGCCCCCCCCTTCGGCTTCTGCACAGCAAGTCTGCACTCCGACAAATTTTACAATTTCCAGCACTTCTAACTGTTACCCACCGTGATTCCTGTTATCTAAGTGTTAATGTATACACTTATTAATATAATTCATCAATCGGGCTACTACAAACATATCAACTTTTATTTCCTCTCTAATATGGCTACCAGTGATATCACACATTGGTCAGAAACTCGAAAGTTCTACACTACTAAAATAAAAACATCCCAAAATACACTTACATGTAAAAAACTATACCAAGTACAAGAGTGCTGTGAATTCCTCTGACAAAAAGTATTGAAATCATATTATTAAAACTAAGTAGATAAGTCACTACATATCTGCCTATTATGTTATCTAGCACTGGCTAATTATTTTAATTGTATTTTCAAAGTTTCCTATAACGTCTTTGCTACTCTTCTATATTACTACCGCTTCTCATACTTAATTACGGTATAATGGCTATTTAATAATTATTAAAACTTTAGATAATTTCTTATCGAGTACTCCTTCGGAGGTCCATGCATTACTTGATATAAATTTGCGTTCATTATGACAGTTTGCAAACTCAAAATCAACGTCAACTTTCTATATAGAGCATATTAACAATAACTCGTCAAAAATAATGACGCTAAAAGCCTAATAACAAACATATAGTCTTAAAATTCTATTAGTACGTTCAAAGTCAGTATTTTTAAATTTCTGACAATTCCTGGCAGCACTCCTGACTTGGCATAGCTTTCCACACGTAAGTGTTTTTTGGGGTGTAGTATATCCTGGACACAGTATACGTATCTGACTACTTTTTAGACAATATAGCCCAGTGGACATACTCGGTGATTTGATTGCTTCTGTTCATAAAAGATTGAACTTGGTCGGAATTGCTCACATTCTCAAGCGCCCGAAAGCATTCTACTGTCAATTTGAAAATTTGATTCGCACAAACGCATATTCCTGTGTATCATGTAACGACTTGAAAAACGTTGGTTAACGGTTATTAACTAGTATACGATTGAAGGAGCGAGGTAGAAATTACTTCCACGTTTCCTATGTTACTTTACATAAACCTATCCCTTTCACTAACAGCATCGGGCGTTGAGACTGACCAGAATCGACTTCCTAGGTATACAAATAGCATTGATGATATATCTATGTATATAGCTATAGACTTTGCTAACAGATCCTTCTTATCAATATGTTACTTAGTCTTGGCAAGTCAGTGTATCAGACTTACACTGCAATACACTTGCATCCAGTGCAGACTCTCTTCTTATAGAGTGTTGATTAAAATGATACTAATTGCAAAAGCCATTGATCACATTGAAAATATTATAAGCCACTATCTCACCGAACGGTGGTAGCTGTATATTGAAATCAATTACTTAGAAAGCCCGAACGAGCCCGCACTACCGGCAATTAAGGAATTTGCATCGTAAATTCAATTATCCGTGTAACGACGTTTTGCCTCGTACCCTCATCTTGGGTCCTTCAGCCTTTCAATCTTTGGACAAAATGTCCTGGCTACCTCTTCTTCCTTTCTTGCTCTCTTGCTTTAATAGTACATAAAACTGACGTCGGAAAACATTGGCGTTGTAAGCGGATTAAATGCAAAGGCAGTGACATTCCTTGAAGCTGCCATTTCTAAGTAAGGTTGGCCTGATAGGCGGCTACTTAACGATGACAGTGCTGGTGATTACCGATTAGTGAAGCGGATGCATAATTAACGACGTTAAGTATACCTCCAAGATAAAAGAGAATGCATTATTATTTAAACGACCATATACAGAGGCATATGGATACATCAGACAGTATAGCTACCCGTACATTTTTAGTGAACATATAACGCTTCCTAGAATTAAAAAACAGTTCAGGGTGAATTCACTTGAAAATCCGTTTGCGAATAAAATATGCGGGACAAGTTGGCTGAGATAGCCATTGCGTTTATGGACTGTATTTACCTAAGTGTATACGCAGATATGTATATGGCATACGAATCTGCATATGTGCATGAGATTAAACGAGTGAGATAGTTGGAGCTATGGGTCAATGTACTAGATAAATATTGTATATAGTGCAGTCTCTATGGATATTATATAGGTAAAAAGTGTAGTGTTGGTAAATCGTTGCATCTGAAAAAGAAAATTTATTTCATCTCGCCCAATATCTTTTTTGTTGCTTTAGACAGAGGCGTCTGCATCGGTGTAGCTGTTTCGTATACCTACCTCTATTTCTGACCGTGAACTATCAGAGGCATGAAGGACCCCCTGCGATGCTTCCAATGATGCGGTGGAATTAAAAAAAAAGAATAATCCAGCGTTTCAGTTTACCGCTTGATTAATATATGGCACGCTCGTCGTGCAGATTGGCTAGGCTCGCAGCGGTGCAAATAAACGAGTTGTATTATTAATTGATTTATAACGCGCCATCTTGCTTTATGGAATGGCCGATAATCATCAATTATCTTACTAATTAGCAGAGTGTTATTCGCTCAGGTAACTGAGGGATATCTATACTGGCTTCTTACTTTAGAATCTTTTCTGCTGTCATTAATTTTTATTTTGCCCATTTTAATCTCTATTGAGATACTAATAATTTGTATGAAATAAAAATTATATTATTGAACCCAATATATATATTCTGTGTACACAGGAATGAGTTATTATTCTCAGTATAGACCTTGTTCAAAAAATATTTGTCAGTGAGTATTTTTTTAATTTATTCAATATAATAATCTGGACCATGAGAATCATTATGTTCAGGAATACTGTTAAAAGCACCGCCATGAATTGAAATGATTAACGGCCACTTTGGGGTTTTCTTAAAACTTAGTTTGTAGACGTTCAGGAAGAGCCTATCGCCGGTCACAATGATTTTGCTTAATGATGGGAAACAGTATTGCATTCAGTTCGAATAGTATACAATTGCATTTTACAGACCATTTCTACAGGTCATGATTTCCTATGCAAGCTTCAGTCTGTTGTAATAAGTCTGCGATGTTATTACCTGTTGTGCAAAATTTTCATGCGAAACATGGGTTCGTGCTGGATTTAGTTGAAATTTTCAATCAATATTTGCTATTTTCATAATGTGGCTATATATTTGTGGCAAATCAAAATAATAATTTTCCAGGATAATGGGCAGCAAACTGTATTTCTGCTAGGATAGATGATAGGAATGCTTTATCATACCGTATCAGCATTGCAAATATGCGAGTTACACATATGTGTATATACGTATGAGGGAACGGATTCATTCTGGTTCCCTATATATTTCTGTCGACCTAAATAAAAACAATATGTGATTGCTCGACGTTAAAGAGATCGCAATACTAAACGAAAAATGTATTATTTAATAATATAAAGTCATTGAACTCGTCTAAAAATGGATTTTTCCAAATGAATATTCCTGAAAATAATTCAAAAAATTTGACTCGCAATTACTCGGGAATGAAATACGTGTATCCATTAACGAGATATTTCGATACCAGAGAATTTTTTAACAACTTTTTGGAGCGCGTGAGCTTTTTTTTCGTTTTGCAAATTTTTAATCAAATTCAACGAATACGGGTAACGACGTTGGATTCCATCGTCAACGAATGCTCGTAACGTTTCCCAAAATTTCCAATAATGTTTAACGCTGTTTCTCGTATATCTGGGATAAAGATTAAACCTGTAAATTACGATTATAAAATCTTGTATCGCAATCTAGTGTTGGTACAGTGACATTATTAATTACGTACATTAAATCGAATTTAGGAATTACCCAAATAGCTATTGATTATTACGAGCATATATTTGCGAGATCGTAAACGGTTTCCATGTAGTTAATTATTGATATCGGTCAGAGGTCAATACATTTAACAGTAACTTTACCTCTCGGATATATTCATATACGCAATAATTTAAATGGAAAATCCAATTTCTATATTTGCAGTTTGAAATATCCTGACTATAAACTGTATCTACATTGTTTACGTAGCTTTGAAACTTTTTTCACTTAAAAAAAAGAATCCCTTTGAATTTTTAAGAAAAGCGATATCTCCTAACGAACCGTAAAGTTTGTGATTTGTAGTTGGCGCTCCATTCATTTCTTGGCAAGGGTAAGAAAAGCCACGAAATATAAAATAAAAGTATCTCTGCCGTGCGCGAGATATCTTTAAGAAAGTTACCTCCGTTTCTCGGCTGTATCCACGGGATGCTGTAGCGTTTAGATAAAAATAATATATAACCAAGTTTGAATGAAACAGAGTAAAAACATAGAGAGAATAGGATAACAAACAAGCATCGCTGTAGGTGAAGATGTTATCAGTGGAAGTAAGTGGAGAAGCACAATAAAAGTGCCGGTGGGGAATTCTGGAAGCGATAGCCGTGCACTCGCCATTTCTTCCATTCCGCTTTATCGCGCCTCTCCTATATCTATATATATATATCGAAAACCAACATTTAATTAGAAACTTTTTGCCTAACCAAGAAGACGAGCGCATTACGTTCCTTTAATTAGAAATATAATCTCGGTGCAGTCCGACAGAGAATATAGTGACCCAGTTTCACCTATTTTTTTCCAACTAAAATCCCAACTGAAACTTTCATCCAATTCACGAAAATTCGCAACAGTCGTTTCAGGTCATTGCCGACTGTTTCACAAAATCCCTATATGATTTTAACACATTGCCATTTTCATCGGCAGGCAGGATTATCTCTATTTCATCGATACACATACGAAGCTCAACGAGTTACTTCTCGTGCTGGAAAATATTTTTACTTTATTCTTGTTTTTGTTTTCCCTTCACCACTTTTCACGTACTTGGCTTTGTTGTTAATGCTGCCGTTATTTTCGGGTTATTTCCTTCTCCTTCTTACCCCGAGGCTATACCGTTAAAAAATTCTATAGCATCCCACGATATACGGTAGCCTTTAATAAGCGGGCTTGTTTCGTCGCATGTGCATATACGCATACCATATTAAACAATGGTCATTGGTATGATGTCTGACTACGGTATGATGTGTGTAAAGCATGGATTCACTCTCGCAATACGCAACCATACATTCTCATAGGAGGGCGCATACGACCCCGCACACTGGATCCTCTCTACCACATTAATTAGTGGATGATTTTGTCGGCTCCGTTCAATGTGCTCGCATTCGGCTAATAGCATATAGTTAATGCACAGCCATCTCTGCACACCATGGGCAAGGACGGATGTGCGAAATATGTACGAGAAATAACGTGCGGTACTGTTTCGTGATTTTACTAGGAAAAGCAGCGTGCACGCATTGCGATTGGGATTATTATTGTGACAAATGATATCAGCAATTAATTGATTGCAGTAATTAAATATCGATTCCAGGATCGATATATGGAAATTTTTAACCGTTCATGTGAATCGGTTGGGGCACTCAAGAATGTTTTTGATGTATTTATCTGCGTGATCTGCGGGTTACATGATATTCAGGGAAACGTAGCCGGTTTTGGCTATATCTGATTTCAGCTAATAAGGTCCCAAGCTCTTTTCTTCGAATAGGATACTGTTTACAGGAAGTGCCCACTTTGCTGAGTGTTCACGTGTGGGTGGAAATGCTTGAGAGAAGGACGAAAAAGCAGCAGGGTCATCCTTTCTGCATTCATAGGGTTCTTATAGTATCTCGTAGGTAGTTTCGAGTAAAAGCAAGAGTAGAGGCGGCTGCGACTATGGTGTCCTACGTTTGTGACCATAAGTCGTTTCTATGGGGTACCCCGCAGAGAAGCGGCAGGGTATGGAGGATAGGGAATAGAGCTAGACGATTCTACACCTGGCCGTGAAGGATTCTAAGGACGATGGGCGTGCTATTTCTCGGAAAAATACTGTCTATGGTGTAAAGCCCAAAGATATGGGAAAAATATACCATGCTGCAAAATATAAAGGTTGACTATGACGGTTCACAACATTTTCCTGATATTCGTACCGAATACGGCAGAAAATTTGTATTTCGTAATTTATCGTCTAAATTTATTACAGTCTTCCTATTACAGATTGGAAATCCAATACTATTGCGAACGATTTTAGGGTGGTGAAATTTAGAAGGGGTAGTTTGCATTTTATTTTTTTAGGGATGAAAATTGAAGTCTTGAGGTAAGGAAAACTTAATGAAAATCAATAGTCAATGTCCCATGCCACTTCTAAGATCTCGGATACGTTCTAAGACATGGAATTGGTCCCAAGCCCCTATTCTAGAGCGAACAAGGTTCATTTAACACTTAGTTAGTGGCAGAAATAGAGAAAGGAGGAAGGGGGTTCGCTGGGGGTAGTGGAAGATGAGCTCGAATAACCACGCCAAGACAAGACAGAGATAGTACGAGACTCAAGAGATGCACGTAACTATGTCTGGCTCGATGCCAGCATGCTTGACCCTTCCATACGGCCACCCTTTAGCTTAGTTAGTTCCGTACGTTCCTCCCCCCAAGGGGTTTTCCGGAATTATCGTAACACTAAACCATACAAGGTCCAGCAATGCGAGGGTGTCATCCAGACCCTCGACATCAACGCCTTCGGGAATTTGCCAAAGTAACGTAGCCATCTAGTTACTTGATAAAGGTTAATCCACAATAAACAAAATTCATCATGTAAACGTGATTAACAAAATTCTGAAAATTCTCCATCGAAATTAAATCAGTCAATCATGCATGTATGTATATGGTGTCCGTGAAATTTCGTGTGTATAGATTTTAGTCTTATCTTCAGGATTTCATTGAATGGTCACGAAATTTCTTTGACGTCTATGAGAGACTCAACGAGCGACAACAATTCAATAGCTTGATGAAGGTTGCAAAAATGTCCTATTCCTTTTTTATTTGTTATTTTTTGTTTTATTTCTCTCTTTTCTCTGGGACAATCAAATAAATTACTACAGTGTCCATTTCCGCTGAGTCGCCATAGCCACGCTATTCTTACGTGCATAGGCATTTGTTGTGCGAAGGGGCAAAGGGCGCCAAGGCACTTAAGGGTGCGGTGGACTCCTGCAACCACCATATTTTTCACTAGGCTTTATTTATTGTATGTTTTTCTCTACGGTGGCTAACTCCTCTCCTTCCCTCTTCTTTCTAACTCTCCTCGTCAATCGGTCTCTCTCATTCACGTTTTTTCTTCTCTCTCTCTTTCCTTATTTCATTCTTTATTTTTACCCGCCTTTTCTTGCCGCTACTTGGATTCCGATTTCGTCACGGGCTCTTGACTTTCTCTCGGGAGTCGGCAGGGACCATACTCACGTATAATGGGAACTTTTCGAAAATGGGAAGCAAGAAAATGGGACACTTTGACTAGCTCGCAGCGTTCGAAACGGAACACGATTTGTCCCTAATGCTTTAAATGCTTTGGCATTTCGACACGCGCTGCTAGTACGTTTGAACTGTTGAGAAAGATAATTCATTATATATCAGATATAATATTTTCAAAAATGTTATAAATACCATCGAGTGGGATTTCAATTAATCAATTAATGATGCCTAGTATCAATAATTCAGAGACGCTGCTGCATTCAATGGGAAAGTTAAAAAAAAGTCTATCCTCTCTAAGTAATGTTCTAGTTCGTTGTTTGGTAAGAGCGTAGAGAAAAAAAGGAAAGATAAAAACTTACTATGAATTAGATCAAGAATGTTCGTAACCTGTGGTGTTTGATGTGGGCGGTCCTGCAACAAATTTATTCACCTCTTTAGCCAAACTATTAATAATCGTTCACTATTAAATCATGATTGGAAAATTATTGTCTCGAGTCGAGTCCAACACTTAGCATCACGGTACGTATAAAGTAACGTTTTAATTCGTACCATAAGTTACATTTAGAATTGTACACGATCTTATAGTATAATCTATTATTAATTAATAATGTTATTTATTTTCAGGAAATACAAGACTAGGAACATATACGCAGTTTGGACAAAATTTTTCCAAAAGCGCCTAATAGTAAGGGTCAGCTATTAGGCAGATGCACCGCTCGAAATTTCGTCAAATAAACTATGATATACGACCAAATAATTGATTAACAGAAGATTAACATAATTAAAGTAATGCTTGACGTTATAAAATATGGATCGAATTCTCTTATTAAAGGAGTGCTTTCACGGATCGATTTGGTTTTCAGAGGTATGTATGAAACGCCTGCGGTCACCAATTTCTTCTTTAGACTCCCACGTGAAAACCATAAATTACATGTAATCCAGCATTGATTTATCGTTAACAATATACATGAGTATGCACGACGTTTTCGTGCTGTAATAAGGATTCCACGAAACAGCCGACATACTCACACGGCTGTACGTTCGTAAGTACGTATACATACCCATAGTATTACATATTGCATACGTCATATAACGCGAAAAAGTCAAAGCCGCAAATCGACCTGTTAATCAAACAAGACTCAGGTCAGGTGTGAGCTCGAGTCTCGCGTCGGCCATTTAAGCAAAGAAGTTTGCACCGTTCTTCATGTAGTCAGTACTTCGCCGAGAGAAGACGTGAAAAGACATAAATAAAATATGAAACAGCGATCCATTGTTGATGCTGGCGGGACCCTCTATTGTAGAGTGTAACCCACCCTCGCCATGTAATCCTGCCTCACCCTTAGCCAAGCTATGCAACGCACGTATGTATATAGGGAGGGAAAGAGATGCAGGACTGTGGAAACGTATAGGTTGCCGAGTATTGCCGAGCTGGGCCGATTAGAGCCGAAGCGGCGCGTGGCGCCCTGTAAGAATCTCGGCATCTCCAGTCGCGAGTCAACCGCCGCGTTGTTAGGATTGTTCTGTGGCGGAGTTCGTACCGATTCTTATATCTTAAAGGATCACTCGTTATTGTTGATAATTGTATTGATTGCAATTGCAACTGCGCGGGGAGGACGCGGCGTAAATCGCCATGGAAAAGAATAAACGTTCTTGGTTAATTTGATAATATTGAATAATAATTAATCCTCCTGGGGATGTTTGTGATTTTTTGTCCGATGAATATTCTTTGCATCGACTCGTCACAGTATCGCGTCTATTCCAACGCGATTTAATCAGTATGATCGGCATACGGATTACGCGTGTTCGACACTTTAATAAGATACTTTAATGCCAAGTGAGCATCGGTTATTGATTTGCCATTGGGATTTAAGTGCACTGAATGACATTGACATTAAACTGCTATCGAAATGACTGTTCCCGTTTAACTTTCGTTTGCCTAGAGAATTTCTATCGCGTGAAGTTTGTCTCTGGGTGTTTTAACGTGTCGAAGTGATATCTAACATTAACAAGTGATTATTTCTTTATAAACTTATTAAAAATCATGAATTGAGGAATCGTCAATTTTCATACTAATATGTCGATTGCATTGTAACAATTTTTCATAATACCATGCAATGTATTAGTATTGTGCTGAAGCTATTGGATGAAAACCCTGTGAATTGTGTGCTACATTGAAATACTTAAAAAATAAATGCTCTTGCCTTGTAACGCTTTGGCGTTGCAATTCCATTCCGACGTACAAGAATCAATAATAGAGATCGATCGAGAAAAAGTTTAATGTGAAAAATCAATATTTTCATTTTAATGCGACCTTCGACTGAGTTAAATATCAGAACTAAAGTTCGTGTTTAAATGCGTACGAATTAGTCGGGTATGTTCCATTATACAAAGTGATCCAACGTACAGTGCTCATATAATGTTTGTGTTTTGGTGATATTCCTGAAGTTTAAAAATTTGGAAGTGCTTTGGATAATACTAAAAATGCATTGGACGAGGATGATGTGCTTGTTCCTGCTGGCTGTTATGGCGATAGCAGTAAAAGGTAAGATTTTGACATTCATTAAATATATAATTCTTTCGAGAAATTGTGTACTAACGTGAAGTAAAGAATTATGATATACGCGTTAAGCTCATATATAGAATAATCATACAAATTTCCTTTAACAATCTCACCAAAATTTATACAAGATATGAGTATAAAAAATATATATGAAAAGTATAAAACAGTATATATAATCCATAATCACATTGAATTACAGACAAGTCATGGCTTCGTAAGCCAGGTAGGGATGCACCTAATTATTTATGAAAATCCATAAATCAATTCTAAAAATAGAAATTTATAACCGACTAACGTGTATACATGATTCCTATATAACTGTCATTGGTAACTCTCATGCACGTAATCGCATGCGAATCGATCATTTCTATGTTTATATAAAACATAAGTTTGTAAATTCTCAGATTAAGAGTTCTAGTTTCACAGGTTTAAAAAATGTAGAAATATTTATATTTACAAAAAATAATGAAAACTGGCCGCAACTCTTGGCACTTTTTATAAACTATGTTATTTCTATATAAAAATCGAGTTTTCATTTAATGAATAAATATTAGTATAAATACTCGCAAGAAAATCTTTTCAATCGAAAGTCACAAAAATCATATAGTACCAGCACTTGAAAAAAAAAAGAAAAAGAAGTCACGTCATTCTTACAAAAGTATTTGAGCTTGTCCATTGCCAAGCACATATGAGTTCTCGAGACTGGCTTTGGAGCATGTAGAAACGACTTGGTAATGTAACGTACAATAATTAATGATGCTCCAATCGTGCTGGGATGCGCGTGGATATTTCTACCGTAGGCGTACTTTTTCTGATCGTTTACACACGCTTTGAGTGTGTACATATAGGGAATGAGAGAGAAAACGATCGGATGCGCGGTGAACGAGAGCGAGAGACAGTGAGAATGGGAGAGAAACTGATGGAGATCAAAGCCAGTATTACAATCAGTTGACCGTATAAATATGTGAATTTATCACTGTGCTCTCTCCATCCTCATAATGCAAATTGAATAGCGACCTAATAATTGTTAATAATTAATTGGCATACCGGGCTTTCCACACAAGCATGCACTCAATAATGGCAGCAGTTATCGTTAGCAGTGATCAGAGCATTGGCGAAAGATGAACGTGCCAGGGCAATGCGTTATCATGCATTACGACCAGTGCCGTTGATATTAATATTAACCTGCGAATATTTAATCGCGGTGTGAGCAAATTTTTTGTGGAAATATTCGTTTTTGTATGTTACGTCGAAACATTGGAGTTCAAACGCACTGGATTGTTTTACTAATGCGTCGCAATGCCCTACGTCACCCAAGTTGTCAAATTGAAGGATTTCATTTCGTCCGCTTAATTTATCGGTACAGTCAATGCCATTTTTGTAAATGAAAATTTTTGCGTAAAGTTCAACATGCACCTTGTACACGGTCCCATGGCAAATTCTCAGTTCCGGCTGTCTCGGACTACTCTCGGTGATGCCTGGCTTGTCAATACCTTGAAGGAACGTATTGACACTTCCAATTTAAATATGTAAAATACATTCGTAGCCTGCAACGCATCCTTCTCTCTTGCTGCCATAACGCATGCACTATACTCCACTCTCTTGCACTCGGTCCTACTCTATCAATTTAACTTTTCGTACGTTCCTTCTTGCATAGCAATCAAATGCGATTGACCTTTCTCACCGTGGGAATAATTACAGTTTCTGGCTGTCAGACATACTGCCAAGATCGTAGCAGTAATTTTAGTTTCATACATGGCAGTATAAAAAAAATGTCGGACTCGTACTGACACCTGCTTATTTTGGAGCCCGTGAATTATGAAAAAAAAATTTTTCAAAATATTTTTCAAAAGTTGAATGCCCATAGATTTGTTTGGTGACAGAGGAACGAACGTTTAAATATGATCGTGAGACGGTAGAATTGTCATCAATTAACGAGTCACCTAATTAAGAGTTAAACTTAAAAAAATACCCGTATAACAGATACGAGTTTGATTGACATTCATTGTCTACAGGCGATTGAAGTGCATTGAGTTTCTTGGAACTCGGGAAAATTCGATAAACAAGTTTACACGAGCAACCTACATACTCACATATCTATGTCACGTGCACAAAGCTTACTCCGTCATATGTTAAAAAAAAGAAAAACGATTCCTTGCAATCCCGTGAGTAATCAATTTTCTTAAAAATATTTCTCAAGAAAGCTCCCGAGCACGTATTATCAATGCAGTTTAATGACAGTCCTCAAGTTTCTATACTTTTACTCCTCACGTCTTTATCTTCGAGCGTATCACGTATTCTTTCCTTGGAGTATCGAGCGTCTGGCGGCTGTCATTGCACGGAACTTATACCGAGTCTGTCAGCCTCGTTACAAGATTCCATGAATACCATCATCTCCTGTAGGCTCCTCGGCATCGCTCGACTCCCCAGCAAAGAAGACACGCGTAATTGATATAGACGCTGTGCCGCAAGGAAGTCGAGATACGTAATGCGACTACCGTATTGTAAACGGGCCCGCTACGCATATACCTATAGATTACAGTAGTAGCAATAGCCGACGCCAGTGCAGCCAACCAGCAGCAGTCCTAACACTCTTACTCACACTGGCAAAAGGCTTGTATATTCATGTAACAGATTGCGCAGAGTCTATCGTAATAGATTTATTGCGAGCAGACGAATCTCGTGGTTCGCCGACGGTGGAACGAGCCTCTCGCTCCGCTCTTGACTGCCGGGGATGATCTTGTATGCGATCGAGCTGCCGGCAGGTATTCGATATCGATCTCATTGGTAATCTGGTGCAACGAAACAGTGACGCTGTTTGGTGCGATATTTGGCAGCGCGCGGGACACGTCTTTTTGAGGGTGTATCGTCGCGAACGAACGAGGCTGCACTCTGGTGGGCGAAGTGGGTACGATTAATGACAGCGGCTACTTTTACGCGTCGGGGATCATCGGTTTCTCGGGTCGTTGACTCGCGCACTTACGCACCTACTGAAGATTCGCGTTATACCGACGTGACGGGGATCAAGCCAGACGCGAGACAATTTAGCAATTTTAAAGGAGCCCGTGCTGCTGCGGAGTCCATTGAACAAACATCATTAAGTTAGAAGGCTCCACCCGACTTAGCCGTTACTCTCGTCGAGTTCTCTCAGGCTGTCCTGTATATATATGTATATACGTATCTTCTTCTTCTCTATTTATGTGCTATCCTCCTCTCAGTCTTGCAGCTCTTCTCTCTCGGACTCTCTCTCGCAGCCCGGTCTCCGTCTCTCTCTGTTACTCTGACTCTATCTCTTGCTCTCTGGTTCACTTACTACTCGTTCTCTATATATCTCTTAGCTACCCAAAGTCTTCCAAGGAGGGATGGCACTTCTCGCTTAAGCACAGATGCCACCACTTGCCAAAACACATTCCCCGCTGTTCCCACATACTCCATACACGGTACCCAAGTATTTGAGACATTATCGTCGCCTCGCAAGCCTTCCACCTCCGTCCCTTTCGGGAGACACTGAATTATCAACGCGATAGCTTATACGAGGAGTCGAGTGTTTCTTGATACGTTATAACGCGTTATACCGGGTGCCGGAGACGCTCCTCAACTGTTACCAGGACCGTTGTTGTCACAAAAGTTGAACGTGCCTTTAAGAAGCTTCGGGATTTCTGCGCGTCTTAGCGTACTTCGCGGCTACGGTATAGAGGATACTCTCTTGCATGTTGGTATGTCTGGAGGAAAGTTCGCTGCTGTGTATCTTAGGCTTTTGCACGTATTACGCGTGGCTTTTCATTTACCTTGATGCTCGAAATCTACCGTGTTGAGGCTTCAATATCTTTCGTTTCGTTTCGCGTACCATTGATCGCGTGGGTATCTGCCTATACAGGGTGGGGCGAAAATCACGGTACAACCGAGAACGTGGCGATTCCTGGTGGATAAGTAAATCGAAATTGCAAAATAAATTTTTTCTCTACGAGATTTCATTTATAAGAAAATTTACTTTAAAAATTCATCGTGTACACGTGCACTTGACTAATATTCGATTTAAGGAATCTCGCTAGAGGCTGGCACTATTTTCTTTTATATTTGTATTAAATGTCAGTACTTGAGGTGGTTCGTGTCTCTCTGATTCAACGAGCACAATTTTGTATGCAAAATCGAGATGGACTTTTTCAACAAGACGTAAATTAATAAAATACATTGTTTTCGAAATTGAAGTATCGATTGAATTATTTTAAGACACCTCCAACCGTAATATGTGTAGAAATATGGGGGAAAGCAGTGCCTCTAGCAAGATCCTTCAAGTCGAGTATTAATCAGGTGCACCGCACACCCGATGGATTTTTAAAGTCGATTTTCTTAAAAATGAAGTCCAGCGAAGAAAATCTTTATTCTGCAATTTCGATTTACTTCTCCATGAGGAATTACCTCGTTCTACGTTGTATCGTGATTTTCGCCCCACCCTATATATATCCTTGCCCCGCTGGACACTTTAATTAGGGAACATTTCGACCGCAACTGTCAAAGGTATCTTGCCAATAGTCCTGGACATGAATCCTCAGAAACCGCAGTTGTGCAATATATCTCCTTGATACGTACTACGGTTAAAGGTCCTTATGAAGATCCCGTGGACGCGTTGGTCAGTCAAAGTTAAAGCTTCGGACGCTGCTCCAAGTACTAACCTTTGCCAGTCAACACTTTCCCTCTACACACGTCGCACATTAATAAATTCGCCCGTATAGGATGCACTCATATTACCATTGTAAATAATGAGAGATTTGACTCCGTGAGTGCGCGCGAGCTATCGGGACTTTACGAATTGCCAACCGCCCGTAGTCTCTCCGGTAAATATTTGTCGTCAAACCAGAACTAGTGCCATCCTCACTCTCGTGCCCCGTTCGCTCGCCTGTCTGTTCGTTCGTCTCTCGGTACGTCTGTCAGTCTATTTACGTAAGCGCGGAGAAGATATTTAGATTCGACGTTCCCGAGGTAAAATCTAGAGAAGAAAAAAATTCCGTTGACTTATTGACGGGGGACTTTTTTTTTCATTTTGATGCACTGCGAGTATCGTTGCATTGAATTAAAAATTTTTGTTCCAAAAATATTTTCATATTTCATACCTTGACTTTGTTCACTTTTTACTCGGTTGTCCCTTTTCTTTTACACGCGTTACGTATTACTTCTTTTATTCGCTCTGACAGACGCACCAGAACTCGTTCTCGCGAAATCCTAGAAGTTTATCGTCGTCACCACCGTTCGTGCAACGATTCCGTCCTCACGATCCTTTAAACATTCGAACTCTTTGCTGGCTACATTTTGCTTAAACTTCGCCAATCTCGTTCAATTTGTTTGCGCCAGGGTCTCTCGTGCCTTCTTACTCTCGCACACCGTCGCGTCGAACTTTTCTACCAGAACGCGAAACGCTCAATTCACTCGGACGAATTCGCCACGCGCGACGGAATACACTCTGCTGTATTTTCTTATCGCTGCGGACGACCTACTTTCCTCATGGAGGAAGGTAGCAAACGAGAAACGGCATTCACTTAGATCGTCGAGGGTTGAAATATCGAGGTTTTTTTTTGTGAAGGGGTGAATCGAAAGAGATAAAATTCAAGAAATTAGCTGCATACGGTCTAAATCGTCGAAGATTCGTTTCAGAGGTATCGCCTATCTCTACGCCCCTATCTCTCTGTCCTCTATTAAAACTCATTAGCTTCTCGTCTACATCCACGCGTACCCGCTGGTGCCACGGCGGTACTGCTATGCCCATCGACGGGAAGGTGTTCACACGAAAAGTGCATATAAATGCAGAAGGCTATGATTACTCGTCGTTCCGCGAGGTAATAATTACATTCGCGCCTTTAATAATGCATTGATTACAAGCTTCATCCCCGCGAGAGATAGCGGTTGGTAAGCTGTTATTTATTTATGTTAATCTCAGGAGGCATCTTAAGTGGGGCCCCCGGTACGTTCGGAATATGCATCCTATATGTGCACTCACCATCGAGCTTCTGTAAATTATCTATTTAAATAATGTCGGCGAGTTTCTCAGTCCTAATCGATCCTCGGATATACATAGGTGTAAGCCTCGCGTTTCCTATATGATATGTTACCCTGTGGTTTACTCATTCATGGTTATGGAATCTTACTTGCGTTACGTGCCTACTCTCTTTCGCTATTCCTTTTCTACTGCTTTTTCGTCAGCTCGTTTGTCTCTCTCGCTCTCTTTCTCTCTCTTTAGCTGTCTCTTTGTGCTACAGATGATAATCCGGCGCTCGATGAAATAATCTCACGCGTGTCTCTCGCGCGCGCTATTAGCGTCCGCCCGTCACGCTAATGTCGGACCTGAGAAAACGACACGGAAAATTAATGGTGCCGCCACGTCGTACTGTTTGCACGTTACGACATTTTAATCCTTGTCAGCTAGCATCGTATCGCACTGGCTCGTAGGCGTACAAGAGCACAGTGTAGAGCCAACGATTTTTCTGAAAAAAAAAAGAAAATCGTACACGCTTTTATTTATTACGACATACATGCGGAATAATATCGTTTCTTCTAAAATACCTGGCATTGTCTGTATCTTTTTTTTTCTCTTAATTTCCTCCGGCGATTATATCGATATCTTGTATTAATACCAAGTTATCGGCCAATACTGCAATCGATCGATTTGGAAAATATTTATCATACGTCTACGCGCGAACGTTTACGGCACTACGCCAAAGGCAAGTGATTGGCCGTACGGAGGGATCGCTCGATATGGCGGATCGTGCCAGTTCCTTTAAACTGTTTAACATTTCCAAGAACACTGGCGCGATAAGAAAGTGATTATTATGGAAATGCCTTTGATACTTTCATCGAGCAGGGTTATCGCAGAGAATGCAACGAATGGATTTTCTCTTTTATCGAGAACGCTATTCAATTTTGTTCCAGCGGCTGAATTCTCTGTTGCGCCTTATTCCCGCGCTATCCCGAAGCAATTGCGTATCAATTTCTGTAAACAGAAAGATGACGTCACTCTTGTTGCTCGTTGTACGATTGTCCGACGGGGTAGTACGGCCAGATGCAAATCTGTTCTAAGGGCCAATAATGAGCTGTTACGATGAAACGAAAATGCGAACGAATTAGAAAAGTCATTCTCCCCACCCTCTCCCCTCCTCTGTCCCATTGTAATCGTGACGAAGCCTACGCGATATCAAGCCAATTTAATCTTCACTCTTTCACTATCACAAGCTACCCTATACGCGTAGCGTTATAATGTCACTTATAAGCTAGTGTACTGGGGATGGAAGGTGGTGGCTGGCAGTCCACGTTGCATATATATATATATATATATATATATACACGTATGACATAAAGCGCGTACGAATAGGTCGCACGGCAGACGTCCATATGTCGGCGACGCGCCATATGCGAACGAGGAGCGTCGATCGCGCTATACGAATCACATTATATTAATTGAATGTGTCAAGTAAACGCCCATGAATCCGATATTTCTCGTATATTACCGGAAGTTCGCATCTGTCAGGATACTGCTTCGAGGCTGTATTCGCAAGAGGCTAATGCTCGCGGCTCTCCATACGTGTATATCGAATTGCGGATATTTGGCCCCTTTTAAGCGTACGGCCCTGAGCACGTTAAACGATCTTATGTCCGAAGCATGAAATTCAGAAACGTTATGCCTATTTCAGACTCTGTGTGGCCACTTAAGTCGGGGACCACGAGGCCAACCCTCGATGAAATCTTTTGCCTCTTGCTGACAGACTCAAAAAGTCCCTGTGCCTCTTTACGCTTGCTGTTAGGCATTTATGAATTTTCGAACACACGATATTCTTCTTGGCTCCTCTTTACATGGTTCTTTCTGATTTTTGTCTTTCGACGGTAATAGAATTCCGAGCTGTGTAATCAGGGCTGGGGAACAAAAAATTGATGTATGGTATCCAGTCGTTGATGCGATCCGTGGCGACCTCTTGTGGGAATTATTTATAATTTTGATAAGCTTGTCACGTTATGTGCTTTTATCAGTGGCTCGTACGTAGTTCGTAGAGATCAGAGGGATGCTGTGATTTGTTACGTGGAGACGTTACTGCTGTTAGCGTTAGCAGCAGTTTCCGCGGTCGTGTTCAATTCGTATACTAAGTATAGAGATGGAAAATGGAAGGGAAAAAAATGGTGGCTAAAGATAGAGATATAGGAAACAGAGACGTGGCTCATCGTGGGCATTTGACAGGGTGATCGAGAGAGAAAGACGACTTATTTATTTCAGGTTTTTAGAGAACAGAGGGATGCTGTGCGTCTTCCTTGAGATATCACGAGCATCCTCTCTGCTACATCTTCATTATGTATAAATGGTCTTTGTCGGATGAGTGCATGCACTGTTTTGGTGAATTTGCATGGTTCGCCGGGACGATAAGCGCGCTTTATTACCACAGTGACATTGTTTAATTGGCTTTCCTTTTTTTTTTAATTACCCAGAAAATCACTTGATCTTGCGAGTATGATAATTAATGGTTTATACCATATATAGATATTGTACTATCAATGTTTTACCTTTTTTCAGTAATGTCATGCTTAGTGGAATTTTTCTCGTTATAGTATTCGCGTAATATTCCTGCTTTACGCGTTAGCCCAATAGGGCTTGCCGATAAGATTAAAACGGCATTGGCTGTTACAATAGCCGGCAGTGCTTAATCGATTTCTAATAGCGAAGACACCTTCGAATAATGCTCCATTACGTCGAGGCCGAATCAAAGTCCATCTCGCGTACATTGACATTGTCATTCGACTGTTTAGGGCCATATCGAAATTTATGGCCTATAATAGAGATTAACGAAATTTCTAAATTCATTAAATGCTCGCTCGTGATCGACCACGTTGTTAGCTAATCTACGCGTTATTACCCACTCGAGTCATCGAGAGCGAGACGATCGGCCGGAAGGGGATTTCGGAGGAGGAGGGAGAGGGGTGTGAGGCATAAAAATTATCTGGAATGTAAATTTTCAAATTTTAACTGTCAGATTAGAAGTCGTTACGTCTAGTCGGCGGAGGAAGTACTTCGGGTAGGGAGAATGAATTTGAAAAGGGTAAAAAAAAGAGAGGAAAAAATGGAAGATCCTTGAGAGAAATTAAAAGTTCATTGACTTCAATTTCTCTACTGACATACGTCGTTCTGACGCACTTGTCATTTTTTTTTGCTTTTTTTTTTCTAGTTGACTTTAGTAATTTTTTTTGAGAAATTTCACCCCAACCAATACGACTACCCGTTAGACAGTAGTCCAGAGAGTTCTGACAGTTTTATAATTGATTGGACGAAAGATGAACGCGAGCCTGCAGGATTTAAAGAGTTTCGCACACGGTCAAGCTTCTCACACGGTGAAACGTATATCTACTATCGATCGGGAGTCAATTAATTGAATTTGCGTGCACGACATTGCCTTAATGGGCTTCCTCCGATTGCTCACGTTGGTCAACTTCTCACCGCGACCGCCTGCTAGTACACATATAAATGGACTTTTGTCGCGCGTCTTGTATACGAGTTATTATTTTAATTAGTTACGAAAGCGGCTTGATCACCTTTCACCGTGCCGATGCGCCGATGCCGAAGTCGGACGATCTATCATAATCAACTAATGTAGCGATAATAATTCTAATTATAAGACTTGTTCGACGTGCCCTTCATACGGATTCAGCCTCTTGCAACTCGACCGCCTTGTTTTTTTATTTTTTAATTTTTTTTTCATTCATTTTATTTTTCATACTTTATCCTCTCCATAGTCGTTCGAATCACTGCCGGACGCGGCTAAAGCCCGGAAACTGGTCAATGAAAATTTTCGAAAGCTTCACTCGAGCTAATTACTAATCGTACCGATCGACTCTCGGATTTCCGATTGACACGGTCGATTTACATTTGGAGCATATCACGCGATAGCTTCAGCGGTAGCACTTCACGGTAAATTGACCGGCAGCTCGAGAGTAACGAGAACATTCAGCGAGCGTTAATATCCAGCAAGCATAACTGGTTCCTCCTTTTCCCGATCACTCGACATACATATATAACTAGTACATATACAGTACGGACCCTATGCTACGAAGTACCACATACACAATACCATATGTATCCCTGATATTCCGCGAGGTCGATGCCAGACGTATTAACGACTTCGATCACTCGAGGTATCCGTTATCGGCATCTTCTATCGGCAGATAAATCAAGTTCGCGTTTCTGGTATGCAAATATCGCTCGACCGATCGCGTACCACCAGCCCGGATCGAAGTCGCATCTCCGTCTCCTCATAGCCTTGCCTCGCGGACGATCGACTGCTTCCCTCATCCTCGCCACGGAATACCGATCGGACAGTAATGACCGCTCTTACACGTAATCACGACACGTTTAAGGGACTTTTAAAATGCTACGATATCCGCCCCGAGCCTCCATTACACGTACCTGTACTCGCCCTTTGCGTTAGCGATATCACGGTATACACACACTGGCGTAATATTGACACTCTTGATTATATAAACCGATACCGATAATATCGCTGATAGCAATGACAGTATAAAACTGTATGAACACTGACGCGCTACCCGTGACTCAGATCGGTAATAGGCTTCGTTTCCATCCACGCGACAAAGAGAATCGTCCGATATCACGCGTACGGCCATTAGGAATGCGCAACATGAAAAGGGCATTGTCATTCCGCATGAGGTCCATCCGCTGAACTTGCACATCGGACAGGAGAGTCTAACCATGCGAGGAACGAGAAGAGGCTGCCTTCAGTCCAAGTTCGCGCTGCTCCGACGGTAGCCAGTTGGCAAACAAATGATAGATGCGGCGAACCAAGCTGCGAAGCCTCCTTCCCATCCTTATCCCTTTCCCACCGCCCCGCTGCATCACGGGCATTATCATATCTCGTCTAGGCCACAATTTCCACAAAGCTGGAAATTACTACATTAACCTCATGCAGGAAGGAGGAACGTATACCAGACTCTCGTCTTTCTCCCTTGCTCGCTCGTCCTTTCCTACTCTGATATTCTCAGCCTTTCACCCTGCATGTATCGCTGTACTACATAGGTCGCTTGCAACTTGCTGTTGCCATTGGTATATGCATTGTACGGGTGAAACACGTTGCTTGTGCACTTTTCGTTGGTAGGACTGCGGGAGGGGGGGGGGAGGAGGAGGGGGTCGTGTCTGGCACGCATACAGGGAATGGGACTGGCTGTAGTACCCTGCACGCAACTGCGCTGTTGATGCCTGTAACGCCTGGTACTCCGATACGGCGCGTAGCGGGATGCTACTCTTCCGTCTTCGTTATCCTCATTACGTATGGATGCACCGGTTGCTTGTAACTGTGTTTCAAGTTCATTCGCGAGTTAGTCATACGAGCTGTGGATAATTGTTTTTTTTTTTTTTGAGGGTTGGTCACAGATTCGGTAACGAAGGTACCTACCGCGAATCGGCAGATCTAGGGTGGTGAAAACTGAAAGTTTCTCTGGGAGTATTTCTAGGCAGTTTTGCTCCGTAGTTTTTTAACACCCGTTGGATCTACCTTTTCGCCCGGTATCCGCACTGCAATTTGGCCCTCGTCGAATAATAATTCATTCGGGCTTAATTGAGAAGCATTCGGCGCGAATGCATTAATTAGTTGACAAAGCCCGATCGTCTTTATCTGGTTAATGTACCGAGGGTTAATTAGCCGGAAGACTTTACTGCTGCTGCCTTTACTCCTGGCAACGTTCCGTAGGACGTCGAGCGTCGCGACGCCGCGCTGAAACTCTCTGTCGGTGCGTGCATTGTCTTACGCACGAGTTTCGCTTGGCGGTTTCCCTCTATGAATTTAATCAAGGTAATTTTACAACTGCGCCCCTCGCTCCGCTTCTTCGTCCTCCATTGCTTACTTCAGTCTCTACGTCTCCCCGATACAGCTGGCGGCTCTGAGCCGGCGAGATGAAAAGAGGATGAGAGCACGAACGAAGACGGAAGAGGACGAGAACAAGGGAAACTCACTTTCCGGATTTACTCCCATTCCGTGTTTTGCAAATGCGGGAATTAAGCGCGTGGTAGCCTCGTGCTTTGGCGTTTAATCGATATGCCAGCAAACGGGTATCTTGAACGCGCGAGACTTTGGAAATTATTGAAATGGGACATGCACGACGGATCTCGCGACGTCGCGCGTCTCTATTTTCGTAACGTCGTACGTTTGGCGCTCCGAACGCTGGCGACAACTTCCCCCATAAATATTTAATGCATATACCACGCTGTTTTTCAAACGACGTAATTATATGTCTGAATTCGACTTCCGTCCCGAGGTGAGGACACGCAACCAGTCCATAAGAAATCATGGAGCTCACAGAAGTGTTCTCAGTGACATCGACATAGGTTTAATTTTAGTATCCGCCTCAACATTCTTTAAACGTACCCTACACTCCATAAATTCAAACAACTAGCGTCCGCTAGCATGATATATGCTTAACTCTATGTATACGCTCTAGTCGCCGTGGGCGAACCTCTTATTATTTTTTTTCGTATTCTCGCGATGACCGTTCGAAACTCGTTTCGAACTCGAAGACGGAAGCGTCGCTTCGAATTTCGATGAGATCGAACGTCCACTTTCGTTTCTTTTTACTGACAACTTCCAAGACCCGCCGTGGCGATGAAGGACGCGTAGTGTGAACTTGGCTTTACATTGTCCTTCGGGCAACGTTGACTCTTTGCTAATGCATCCTGGTCGGAAGTTATACGGATACGATGAAAGAGTACAGGCACCGAGGTACTCGCTTAGGTTGCTACGTACATGTATCGTTTTAGCTCGTTATGTCCGATTTTAATGAAAACGTCTGTTCCTCCTTGGCAATTCACTGGGATCTGCAATTGAATTAATTATCATCCTTCGGAAGCTTCCAGCCACCGTAAACTGTGTACGACCTTCGACCTCTCCTTATACATTCGCGCAGTTCCTTCTCTCTGACAATCTCTCGACGGCCCTTCGCTAACCGCGTTTGTTCTCCATTTTCCTCGTCCGCTCGCCACCCACACCTTGTCTGCGAAGGTAACATGCCGTGACGATAGCATCCGGACACCGCGAACTCAAAGTGCTGTCACACCGGTACTACAAGCGGGAGCTAACTAGCTAACCACCCGACAGAACATTCATACTGCACACTTCCGTTAACGCACCCCTGCGGTGGTGCTGGTGGTCTTTCAGGTTCTTTGGCCTTTTGGTACTTACCTGTTTGGATGTCTTCGGTATGCAGCGAAATCAGTATTGTCTTTGAGCGAAGATACACGGCAATCTCTGTCCCGATGGTAATTCCATTTTTTATAGAAAATTAATAACGAATTTATAAGAGTCGTATACATAGAGCATGGGGATTCTATGGAAAAGTTCTACACCACACCAAGGACGTGTAATGTTCCTGTTGGCTTTTCTATCACGTGTCGGGATCGGAAGCCCGTATCAAAGTCAATCGACCTCCGGCCTTGTTCCCGAGGCATGACCACGTCATCCTCGACAAAGGTAACGACGGCGTGATTATAGCAGGGCCTCCGGACGTCGTCGACTACGGGTACACCGTCGCGACGCCAGCACGCGTCGACCGACCGACTTCCGGTTTCCTCCAAACCCGACCCCTCCTCGTCGTTTCAACTCGGTCCTCTTATTTCGCCGTAACCGCCATCTTTGTCATGTGGGTATGCTTCTTCGTTCTTCTTCGCTTTTGTGTCTCTCCGCTATAGTCACGTCATCTCCTCGCACGTAACCTAGTCGCACGGAGTATGATGCGCGGTTTGCAGTCCTCGGTCCCGGATAAACGTGCTTTCAACGCTCCGGGCTAAATACAGCTGCTACAGCGCCGCCTGTGTTTGGCTTTAATGCTCTGCCGGGAGACTAGACTTCGTGGGATTAGCCATGGCTGCTATGAAATACGTTATGCACGAATAAACTCGAGTACGCGCACATAACCTATACTCGGTATACGACATTGAGTTTCTATACGTATAGGCGCGTGTCGGCACGTCGACGCGTTTCCGTGGCGAATGCCAAGCAGAGGAGCGATCGGTATGATTAATGTATGCGGGCCGGAAATGGTGTGCTTAAGTTTTTTTTTCAGCCACGTACACGAGAACCGTCTGAAGAAACAGTTGGCATATATCCTGGATCAATGGTTGATTACTCTGGATATAGTGACATGCCAGGGTGCGACGGTAGGATAGGGAATCGTCCAGGTAGCTGGTTTTTAGTTTTCATGACGTAGATATCTTGGGTTAATTAAAGGGGACAAGTCAGATTTAAGACCGATAAACAAGAACGCATAGTAATGCTGTCCGAACAGTGAAGCAGCGCCTCCAATTTGTTTGTCGGCGAAATTCAGAAGCTCTTTGAAAGTCTCTAACGCTGGGGCTAAGTAAACGGGGAAATCTGTGGGCAAGTTGAACCGAAAAGCGCAGAGATTTTACGGATAGAGTGTGGAACATGAAAAAAAAGGAAAAGAGGGGAAGGGTGAGAAAAAAGAAAACAAGCTTCCACTTTCCCTTCTCTATGCATCGAGAAAAGCCACGGGGCTTTACACGCGGATGCGATTTCCTAGAGAGCGGGAAAAGTTCGACATCCGACACCGGGGATCCTGTAAAAACACAGGAAAACCACCCCTGCACCCCCTCGTGCGCACGTATGCCGTCATATTTCATTCCTGCCTCATCTACTCCATGCCGACGCGACTATGGGGCTATATACCTACAGTCTAGTACACGCCACCCCGATCCTGTCCTCGACTGTCCCCAATGTCTGCGCGCCGCGCCAACCCCCTTCAAAGTAAAAGCTTCGAAAAAGTGTCCGACTTTACTAGCTGATAATTTTCCTATCCCCCGAATGGCGCGTGCTGCCACTACGGGGGGATGACGTGACACGCTCCGTGCAGCCGGAGGGGTGCACACGGCAGGGCCCCACGCACCCCCCTGTGCACTCGCTATGGGCCTTGTGAAACGGACAATGGGTCACCCCTAACCAGTCCCTCGTTCAGAAATCAGATCGATATTGTTCTTTTGCTATTGATTTTTTCTTTTTCTTTTTTCCTCGACGCGACCTCCACTCGCGTGTTAACGTTCACGTGGAACGAGATCTTGTCTCTTATGAAATTGTGACTTCGGTTTTTGGTGCTGGACGATCGTGATTACTTGCTTTCTTGGCGTTGTGTGCAATTGCTCATGATTGGTTAACGGTCGACGTTGCAAGTTCTCTCTTTGGATTTGCCTTTGATGGGATGGGAAAGAGGGCTGCGGGATTCAACAGGATGCTAGGAGGTTTCCGGGGCTCGGGTAGATAGCGCCCGCAGATACCCAATGCTACACCGACGGAGGTGATTTATAATGATTACCACATTGCGTCGGGCCGTCACTAAATAATGCATTGCCCCCATTATCATTAGAGATAGCGCCTTACCGCGAAATTCGTGGAAAGGACACAGTGTACGATGAAATTGAAAATCAAATTTTCAACTGTCGAGTTTGGGATGAGCTGAGTATAATTTTGAGAGTTTTTGAAGTTTTTACATTTGTTTATCCATTTAGACAAGAAATCATCGAGGCTTAAACAGTTTATAAAGATATACTGGGTGTTGCAATATTTAAAAACGGCAACGGAAACGACAAAGTCTAACGGTAATAATTGGAGTTCCAACTGTTCCTTAGCAGTGCTGGGTTAGGATATCGTTATCGCGGAGGTCTTATCTGTGCCCCATCCGTTTCTTCGTTACTTCCTGTGCTACTCAGTTTTCGTCGCTCTTGACGAAGTTGAAAATTTCGCGAGAGCATCGCCTTACTGCATGCTTCAGCAACAACTTTATCTCATACGACGTGCATGCATTGGATTACAGGCTTATCATTACACGAGTACAACTCGTGGACTATCTTTAGACACTTGCTACTTTCAAAACTCGTTGTATAAACATTTCTGTAGACTCAAATACACTTAATGTACGAAGTACGCTTCACGGAAGTGGATTAAAAATATAAATGAAATATCTTTATAAATTGAAATTTAGTAAAAATTAAATGCTCACCCGCATTCTTGCCATTTACATATTTGCGTAATCTCAAAATGTCAAATATAACTTTTTGTTCGATAAATGAGAGAATAGAAAAAGAGCTTTTCGCTTTTCGCTTTTCCCTACTGCGATATCTGATTTTTCGAATACCGGAAACAATAGCGACTGTAAAGTCCTCGCTATCGTGTAGTACAGCGAGAATAAAGTGTAAAACGAGAAAAAAAAGAGTGAAAGAAATCAGTACAGGGTCCATGCGAGATTGGTCGAAACACCGGAAATGGAAAAGGCTCTTAGACTTTTCAGCCAAGGAAAACTCGAGGACTCGTAAGTTTCTTCCGTTTGCTTCTAATGTCCCAAAAGCAGCCCTTGCGCACTACTACCCTCCTTTATCTTAAAAAACCGCAACGCCGAAAGGCTTTTAAGGCCAGGCACCACAGTATGTCATTGATATACAGCAAACCATTCTCCCATTGGGACTGTACTAAAAACTACACTATGGGTGCTAACGAATCCTGGGGGAGAAAACATCTAGGCCACCCCAACTGAAAATACATAGTTTCGCTTGGGTATAGTATACTTTATACATATATATACACACATAGAAATGTTCGACTTTTCCCCATCCAGAAGTGCCAACGGCACCCCACATAGAAATGCTAATGCTTGAGCTCAGTGTTGTTGATGTTTCCGATTTGAGTTTGGCCGCCAAGTATCGATGAAACATTTTCAGCCGATCCCACCCGTACAATAATGGTGGCAATGTGAGTGCCGTCCAACTTATTTCTCAACGAACTTCGCTGAACCCCACCGAAAGCCACGACTAATCTCCGTGTCGGACGCGATCGAAATTCTCACGGGTTTCGCTCAGGCGTTGATTTATTTGCGAAAACGTCGTTCGGGGATTAAGATCGCGCGACCGATAGGAGTAAGCAGTTAAACGGCCGCTCTGGAACTAAACGGATTATACGCGCTATATTTGCTGATTTCGAGGTAAAAACATCCTGCGGGCCGATCCTCGGTAGCTTAGATCTTTCGTGCCAATGGGACCAAGATACACCGATTGATATTATTTATATATATATATATGTGTGTGTATATATATAATTTGGTTTCTGATACCGATAACACACTTCCGTTCAGTTACCGTACACTCCCTGTAAGGGGAAACTAGTTGGACGCTCTTTGTTTCTTTGTAAACAGGAGTTATCGTTTCCGGATGTGTAATCATTCCTTCGAGAAAACCTTTGAGTTCTATTAGTACATACAGGATATATGTATATCGAAAAGATACACCGCGATACCGCCGTATCGTGTTATACCGACCAACTTTGTCTTTCTATAAATTAAGTCGACGTTGTTTACTCAACTATTTTTTTACGGAGTGTAACAGGGAAAAGGGTGATGCTTTCAATAGGAAAAATTAGTAAAGGCTATTCTGAAGCTTTTTTCTTTAATTATGCTTAAAAATGGCGTCGTATCAAAATTTTACCAAATTTTCAAGGATTATGACGTTACTATAGTAACGGCTTGAATTAACGTGGATCTAGATTCCGTGCAAGCTAGTAGGACATAGCGATGCATGAATGATATACGTGCTACTGGTACCAGCGGCATTACAACATAATTAAACAGAGCTCCACCCGGTAGATACTCCATGACATTTATCGTTCGAGAAATCGGTAGCCGCGTGTTTTATGCAGCTATTGAAATCGGGCGCGTGCGCTCGACCGGTCGCGCTCTCCCAATGAAAGTCTAACCAGTACGTACCTATACCGATCTTATAACGATCTCAAGCATATTCCCATAATAATATTGTAAAATTATATCTATACGCGTACATATATTCGTACGTATATCAGAAATACTTAACATATATCCAAACTCTCTGTGCGCTTCCATAAGCAGTTCTACGGACTTTTCCAAGATCCGCGCTCTCACTATTCGATCTGTGTGAACCCACCTTTACGGTTGCTCGCGAGACCACTTTCTCATACTTTTCCTCAGCTCCACTTCGTGTCTCACGAAAAGCGGGCTACTTTATGAACAAGGTTCATCCCGGTCCTGCAAAGCTTCAGTGCACTTTCTTGAAAGAAGGCAAAGACGAAGGCACCTCGGAGTCCTCTAGGTGAAAATATATTTTCGAGACTTTTCCCTCGGTATACTATTAGAGCGATTCCCCCGGTGGGACACATCTGGTCTACGCACTTTAACCCCCTTCTCGACCCCCTAGGAGACGTTTCAAAGGCCGCGTTCATTCATTGAATACTGCACCCTTTCCGATACGAAGCTCCCGCCCACTTCCTAGGACCCCCTTAACGCTTAAATACTTAAGTATTAAAATAGTGTAATGGCGGTTTCCGGAGCTCGAGTATATCAATGCTCTGGCTCCCCTGTGACCCGTTGCCGTTGGTAGCAGCTCATGCACTCGCCTCTCTTAGAGAGTTAGAGTACCCTATGACCCTCGTATGCTGATGAGGGCATAGGCCTCGATTATTTTAATTGAGCCGCTACACGATACTGAGAAATGATACTTGCAACCTATATATATGTTATATATATATATATACTGTATAGTTTGTTCGTGATCGTGGTAGGTAGCTCAACCGATACTTATTGATCACAATTATATATACCTGTGATACATGTACCTGGAGACCCATGAATTAGGTACAGCTTCTTTAATATCGTTGGTACCTATTACGCTAAGGATACTTTGATGTCGAACGGATTATTCACTTGATGGCGATTTTTCAAAACTTCCTTCCATCGAATGGGAACCACCAAGCAATTACATGAGAAACGTTACGCTCTCAATGCTGCCAAGTTAAGTATAGCAACGTTCTTCCATTATACGATGTATCTTGCGATTCGTTGCGGATACAAAAGCGTGTGGGATGTTAAGGTTTTGTATGGTTAGCTTTATAAATTTATGTGACGTTTCAAAAGGGTTAAGTGGACATTTAACCCTTCGAATGGATTCTATAGAAATTATTGTTGTCGCTGTACCTGTACGTTGCTGGATCATTTTTCATGCTGGTCGAAGTATCTACAGCGTAACGATGTAAATGGATCGACCGAGCGTTGATTTCTTATCGATTGTTATACGTAGTTAAGATGACGAAATTTGTATTACGTATCTTGAGAATCCTAGTATATACATATGTATAGCTATTATACACAGTACGCAGATTTTGCTAAAAGATATACCAATTGGTTCCGGTATTATTCGTCTCTGTATGAAAAGACGAAGAAATTGATTAGCACAGGGCCCTGCTGGCTTATAAATTCATTTTGTCAATATTACTAGCCCATTCTATACCATCGACAAGATCAAAGGTCGTATCGATGTAAAACCAACGTAGAATGGATACGGCAGACGACCGCATAGACAAGCCCTCCTGGTTCAATGCCCAGGTCACATCAAAGCTGGAAAATGCTCGCTGGAGATGGAAGGAGGAATGAAAAGTAACGAAACAGTATAGAACCGAATAGAAAACTGTTCCTACGTTTTTCTCGTTTCGCCTCGTTTTTCATCGTGCTAAATCCTCCGACATCACCTGTTCGCCCTGGTCCACTCTGAACTTTTTTAAAATGTACAAAGAGGAAAATCCCTTGATGCACTGGGTTCCGCTGTGTGCATATACGGTCATGGCCTTTTTTCCAGAGTATGAGAACCTGAATGAATTAGTTTTCGTATAACCATTAACGATATCATTGTATAACTTTTTTGACTTGCCTTTTTTTTCTTCTAAATTTATTAGCTGTTTATTATTATTACGTATAAGTTTATTTAAGAATTTAGAGGATCTTTGATTTAGCAGTTTTGCCAAAACATTAAAATCTGCCATGTTGCCAATAAATTTTTCTTTTTAATTTTTATCGAACAATCAAATATGTCTTTATGATCTTTTCAATACTGCATTAACCAACGATGTACCGTTACAGTAGTGGGTACGGTTTATGCTTTGATATAAAATGATTTAGATTCAATCAATGGACTATACTTCATCCACGAACACTTTAATACCCCACATAATTATTTTTTAAATTAATCCATTATTACCACAGCGCCGTCGGCAGTACTTTTCTCTTTATAAAGCATCTCGTTCCGGACGATGTCTTATTTTTTTTATTCATTATCAACTATCCGCCGCACAATATTAATAATGCAATTAGCACTAATGATTTAGCGTTTAGGAATTGTATTCTATCGTGCTGGAATCTTCGATGACGTCATTAAAAAGATTTTCAGGTACGGATGGATTTTGAGGGCGAGTCGTTTCACGAGGAAACATCTTAGATGGAATAAAGCGATAACAGTACCGGAAATTCAAACCATAGTAATACAATGCTAGCAACGTGAGGTCAGCTTGTCTGTCGTCCGTTGAAAACGTATGATTAAAAAAAATTTCACGCATCGTTTATTCACTATACCGATGACGGAACAAATGTCGAAATTTATTATCCACTATTTGAAGATTTATAATTCAAATCGCCACATTGACGTATTTTTGTCACGCGCCACTTTACCAGTAGCTATATCTAGTATACACGTTTGACACTGATATAACCGGATAGTCGAGAAAGACAGTTATTAATGAGGCATTAAAAATGATACATTTGGTAGAATGTACAATTTTCATACTACTTCCTGCATTTAATTTATGACGTTCAGCATTAGATTTTAGAGTTTGGCTATACGACTTCTTTCAATTTGATTTCAGGTAAGAGAAACGATCGCTGACTTAACCACGTCATCTGAACGGCAAAATATGTAACGAGGATGCAACTGCAGATTATTATCCTAATGACGCAAGTATCTATACCATTAATTGAAAGGCGCACTTATTCGTTATTTGTAAAATTATTCGCGATTTATCATCAGGGATCATTGATATGGCGCTCGACGATGTACACTTGTCTTTTATACACGGGAGAGTGTATATACATATGTAGGAGGAGCATATGGCTAGGTATGATGAATTATATAAACTCCTTTATTTCATCTGGTTCTTCACATTTCTCTTCGACCGCGTTATATGGAATTTTCAGATAAATTGTATTTCTTTTTTTTGTTTTTATAATAGGATTCGCGCAAAACCATTTTTTATTTAAAATCCTTCCAAGCTTTTTACTATTTTATTATGCTTATCTGCACCATATTCCTATACCGTGGAGATTATTTTATCAGAACCCTTCGGTGCTGCGCCGTTACCGCTGAAACGTACTTGGGTGGTTTAGAAAAAATTTTTTTATCTCTTCAACATTTTTTCTGCCATCTCCACGGGATTATTGCTGGCACTTTGCATTAGTCGTTTTTCAATTTTTCTTTCTAGATTTTCAAGCTTTTTCGAATATTTGCTTCGTTCAGTATTCACCCTGAAATAACTATAGTATATCATATCTATATATGTTTTATACAAATGCGTATCACATCTCATTGCTGTCCAGTGTTATAGAAATACTGATAAGCTTCAATATATATAAGTATATACAGATGTTGTATATATCCTATATATATATGTATACTATATATTGTATAATATTTAAAGTATACAGTTTATATACTGTTCCTTGATGTCGTTACTTAACCGAACTGACGTGTAATTTATGTTGCATGCGTTTACATTACGAATTTGATACGCTGGACGAGGTGTTGGACGATCAATGTTCTAAACAGATGATTGAAATCATATGATAAAAAGAATGTCCGACTATGAAGTTTTTAGGAGCAGGATATAGGAATAGTTAACGAAAGCCGAGTAAACTGCTAACAATGCGGTGCGCATTACACTAGCGAGAATATACGTGACGTTTTTATGAGTCCGCGGAGAGTCTCGCGTGCCGCCGATGTTAATGTAATCCGGTCTAATTAATTACGGCTTATTTATGATTCATTGTCCTTTTTATTTTCTCGAGTCCAGGTAGGTATACCGCGTGCGCGTTTGTTTGCCCCGAGCGGTTGCACTTGTCTCGTAAATACAGCCGAGAGTAGTCAGCACAATTGGACTTTAGAACCTTGTAAATCTTAACACAGCGGATCATGCCCACTTGCGCTCCAGGGTTCATGGTAAAATGCAGATCGGACGATCTTTATACCTATGTCATCAGTTTATCGACAAAGTGACGATAACGCATATCCGAGAGAAACCCGGAAGAGAAAGATAAAAACTTTTCAAATTTGTAAAAACTTTTTTATGTCTTCTGATAAGATAAAGATTGGTTTGGCGTGAATTTATGACATATATTTGATTCACCGAGATTTTTCTTTATCGGACGCCGTGCGAAATCTCGAAGACCTTTACGCCAGGATAGGGTCGACCATCCTATCTGTACTAGGAGCCGGGGTCAATGATCAGTCTGTGCGCTGATCAAATTGAGGCTCATTCGTCGAATCGGAAAAGTTCGGTAATCAGGAAAGTTTTGCGCGCCTTCGGACGCCACCCCTATAAAAGGCTGGCTGTAAGTAATGGACCGATACAGGGTAATGGTGGTTCGCAGCCGGTCTTATGTGGCAACGTTAACGCAGTCGGGGGTTGTTTGTTCTTCTTCCGGAGTACAGTAAGGAAGTGATACTGCCGAAAGGGAAGGATATAAGAAAAATGAAGGCGGACATTCGCTGACTGTCATTTTACTTCAGTCTTCCATTTATATCCCGAAAGCGTCATACAATTCGAAACTGTTCCTGAAAACAGAAGAATGACTGAAGTCTTAAGGCCATTCTACAATGCAACGGAACACGTAAAACGGAACATATAAGCGGCGCGATATTCAATTGTACATTTACCTAATTCCATTGGATCCTCCGATCAAGAAGGAGAAAATCGTTTTTAAAATCGAGCGTTTACTAAGTCTACGACTTTGGCTACGTCTTGGACATAGCAAAGATACGGAAGCGGTTTCTAGGGTCGATAAGGATTTCACGGAGCACGTAACGTGATGAGTAACATCGAGCAGGCCCCGTTCCGTAATCCGTAACGGCTTATGTGAAAAAAACAATTGCACCGCCAATATTTTCGTACGTGAAATGTCATTACCTGTCACCTGTCATTATCTGTCAATATATAAATATTAAAAAAATGTGTATGCGTTTATCCATATAGATAAGTAAATTATTACTTCGTTTTTAAAGTCAGGATGACTTTTATCGTAGAGAAATGTAATTTCTCTAACGATATTGATAATGACCTCGTCTATAGAGTTGGTAATGACGGGTGACAGGTAATGACATTTCACGCA
>JAYRCB010000359.1:846605-867791 GCA_036026315.1 Trachelus stipa
AAGCCGTTACGGATTACGGAACAGGGCGTGCTCGATGTTACTCATCGCGTTACGTGCTCCGTGAAATCCTTATCGACTCTAGAAACTGCTTCCGTATCTTTGCTATGTCCGGGACGTAGCCAAAATCATAGAGACTTAGTAAACGCTCGGTTTTAAAAACGATTTTCTCCTTCTTGATTTGAGGATGTGGTGTTCCGTTGCATTGTAGAATAGCCTTTAGAGGCGCGAGCCAAATGCATATACGTTTGCGCGGATACAATTTCGATAGTCGCTATATTCAGTCAGCGTCGAAGACACGCGTGTCCTTGTAAGTGAAAGCACGTATCACCGTTTTGCGAACAGGGGTGGCGGCTGACTGTAAATACACACAACAAACAAGTATCCAAGAGTTTGAATTCATTGGAGCAAGAAACAGGCACAATACTCTAATATTGACATTAAATTAAAAAGTTTCCTTCCCTCTTCCTCGGTCTCGCTCTCGTGAAACTCCTTCATCCTGTCTTCGACTCCTTCCCACGTGTCTCGCTAAGGGATGTAAATAGCGAGGTCGTCCGCTTTAACTCCCGGGCCACCCTTCCTTTGGCGAATCAAAGTTAACTTTAATCAAATACCAAATAGAATAAAATCGTGGGACCCTAAGGTTTCGTGTCAGGCACCTTCGGGCGATTCGCATTTGCTACTTTTGACAGTGCAGGTACCGATAAGGGTGGTACGCATACGGAAACCTCGTTGAAAGCGTCAGTATAACGATGCTGGTCCTAGGGGTTCGTTCTCCGATGGTGGCAACAGTTTAGTTTTGAGGGTCACTGCGCGCTGGCAATTTACTAAGCTACACAGGGGCATCTTCCCTCTTACCGAAGAAGACAGCCCTACGTGCTTCAGCCTCGTTCCAACCCTCCTCGTATATACAAGATCCTTTCGTGCGTGGACGCGCACGTGTGCGTGTGCACGTACACGGCTTTTGGTCCTGCGTGGGCGCCTTGCGTAAGAGGGGTTGGTTCTCGAGCCAACAGGGTATAACCTAAGAAAGGCGACGCAGGGAAAAGACACCAACTTGCCTGGCTAAGGGGTGACCTCCCTCGCCCGAGCGCCAAGAACTCTCTATGACTCTCCTGGGAAGCTTAGGGCAGCGTTTCTCAAACTTCGACTAAATTTTCTGACTGCCGAGTCGCTCACTTGCCATGTATTATTTCTCTTTTTTTTTCTTTTTTTTTTGAAATACACGACGGTCCTGCGTCGTACGACGAAGACTCGCGCGACAACAGAGAGAGACACCACCCTTCGTCCCTTGTATGATTGGTATGTGCTCTGACGATGTGGGATCTTTTGAATAGAAGCTCCGAGAGAATGGGTCATTCACGTGGTAGTCGGACCACTTCCTGTGTAGAACCAAATGGATTAAAAAAGCTTCTGACGCATTTGGGCGACCATCGCGGGTGCGGCAGCGCGGCGCGGGACAATCTTTGATCTGCAAAATGGAGCGCTGGGACGTAACTTGCAAGGAATCAAGAGCGAAAGATCGGCACCCCTAGACGTCCGTGAGTCTTACTCGCACGCAGCGGGAACATTTTCCAGATTGGATAGATCGCAGATTGATTTGTACCCCGCTTCCTCGATCTCTCGTCGTTTCGAGCCCAGTCGGGCATCGGAGATCGGATCATCCGATTGTCGGCAGTTGTGTTTGCGCCGCATTAGGAATCAGCCGACTTCCGCTATACGAGCAGATGTCCTCTGACCTGGAATAAGATGAAAGATCCTTGATAAAATTCTTGTTTCTCTCTGGACGATGGGAGTGCTTTTCTGACCGTATCTCAAGGCTTTCTTGAATCGTGCGAGAGAAGCCGCCCTTGATAAAGAAATGGAAGAGAGAGGTTGTCGATGGTGGTACTTAATTCGATATCTTCGACATTTCTTCTTTTTTTTCTTTGCTTTTCCACCCTTTGGCCTCTCTCGTTTCCTAAAATCCCACCTATTATCCTTTACCGGCTTGAAAGTCGGCAGGAATCCTGTTTACCAGTGACTCGCCAATGGAGTATCTGTTATTCGTTGTGGCGCATGTAAATTCGCGTAGGTACGTAACTGGGCACGATCGGTAATCGCTGCACCCTCGCGGGATTATATTAACATAGACAAATCGCCGTATTAAATCATGCAATCCACTCTGACGCAAAATATATATCACTATAAATAGCGCTGCACGCCACTTTATGAAAATCAATTGATTACAGTCACTATGTATACCGTATAATGCTGTGTATATACGTGGTTACCTTTGGTATATTATCGTAGCGTGCAAATTTCATTTCCCATAGGCAATTGCGCCCCGCTGAGAACCACTGGAATATCATCGCGATATACCCAGTAAGAAAAAGTAAACGTCTTGGTTCGATGTGGCTCCCTCGCTTTTCAACCCTCTTTTACGAATCTTAACACTATGCATTCTCCACCCTGCTTCTCTCTGCCTTCCTATCCGAACGCACCCTTCACTGAATGATATTGCCACGCCGAGGAATTATTCGCACCTTCCGCACCCTGCAAATCCCTTCGCCACAACGTTCGTTCCTACTTGCTCATTTCTTTTCTTCGTTTTTCTCTCGAAAAGCCTCTAGCTTTATCCTTACCTTTGTGCTCTCCTCTCTCTCTCTCTTTCCTCACCCTCTCTTTCAGAAGAACCCCGAGAAATCAAGTTCGAGGAAAGCCCGGGGCGTTCGCGACCTGAGGAAACTATTAATCTAAAGCCGAGAAGTGATCGTATTACTGCACTTTGCCATTATGAACTCACGAACGAACCAAACCCACCCCTAAAGCAATCTCGAGTCGTATACTAAATCGTATACGATTCGATTCAGAGTCTCTCCTGCACTTTTCATATATGTTTTTAGATTTGATCCATTTTGAATTTTGCCGCCCGTAGATGCTCCTATGTTCACTGTACTTTAATTGTCCATTTTTACGTAAATGTATGTACATTTATACACAAGAACTCAAGGATCATTTTGTACGTCCTAGCTAGTCTCTCCATGGGGCACCTTGCGCGACCGTAAAACTGTATATGTTCCAGGTATCGCGTCTATTGAATAGGGCCCATGGTGCCGGTTACCCAGGCAGCTGGTAGATTTTCGGCACCCGTGAAAGAAATCCATTCACGCAAGTCCATGTAAGCCGTACATGGGGACAAGACTCTCCCAACTAAAAAGCAGATATTATTCCTCCTTTCTTTTTTCGTTCTTTTTCTCCCTCACTCTGTCTCTCTCTCTCTCTCTCGCTCTCTTGCCAAAAGACTTTCGCTACGTTCACGTTTAAATGGATTCTTCCGGCTGGACGAACTTTTCCCGTGCACGAAAATCCAGCGCCAGATTATACACAGTACCTGGACTGGGCCCCTCGTATTATGGACTCTCGCGCTAACGCCTTCGCGGTTCTTTTACAATAGTTGGCAAGTTTTTCACGGATGGCAAAAACCTCTCTTTCTAACCTAACCTATAGTCAATGACGTGGATATATTAACGGCTAAGCTCCACGGGCGTTTCCGTCCTAGTTACGTAAAAGAATATTACAAAGGCAGGTTATGCCTCTGGTCACCGTACTAAAAGATTCGAAAGGGAATGGCAGCACCGCCTTTGCTAAAACCCACCATTTACCCACGACTATCGTACCCTACCGTAAAATCCGTGAGAGCATAATAATAAAGTTTGAATTGTATGGTTTTTGCAAAAACCAAACAGTACCAGTCGGCGTTATACGTTTTTTGCCCCTCTACTTTTCGTCTTCTTGTTTTCTATGTAAATTCACTATTCACCGAGTCGAATTATTACGCTCGGTCTGAATAATATTCTTCCAAATACTCCACAGAAATTGAAATTTCTATTTCGTTAGATTCGATCGCTACAATGACTCATTACGGTTATACGTGCCTGGAAGACACGTATCTTGTGTGCGCATGCGCACTGGTATTTATGATCTCTTAAAATATAGCTATTTACATGCGTTCTCGATTAGTCCCCGTCAAAATCAATGTATCGTGATTGCTTTGCTGCCAGCGCCAATAATAACCAACATAGTCATTCTAACTATACGCAGGTATCATACTACGTGAACGAAGAATGATCTCCGTTACTCATAAGAAAGGTTGAAGTGCTCATTATCTGGGATTAATAGTTGGATAGCTACTATATGAAATACCTTGATTATAGGGCATTTATTATGTACGTTGGGAAGAAGCTGTGTCGGTTGCTTCAGAATACGATATTCCCGTGAATTAGTCGATTTTCGAAAAGATTCAAGCTGTGTACGCGAATCATCTTGAAACCACTCGGCGATATTAATATCTTGTTTTATCTTCATTCTCATTCACTGTTTATATATATATATATATATATTATTTTTTGTCTCCCTTACTCTTTTTTTTTAGTAACTGTCTTCTCTGGTTAAGAATCCTGCTTGTTATGGTACTGCACCATCCAATATGAATGTATCGTAATCGGATTGAAAGGAAACCTAATTTCTTTCGTGTGAGAAGGATTCTTGGTATCACACGCAAACACGATATCTCCTCGTACGAGATATATCAAGTTGGTTCTCCGTTAAGCTGCTTTTTGTACCGTCTATCCCTTAGAGAGTCATTTTTATTATAGAATAGGAAATACGTATCATTCTGGATATGTATGTATATATATATGTTCTATATGATGCTCTTGAGGATTCCTCGAACTCTTCACGAATTGCTGTAACCCAAGATGACGTTTTGCCAACCAATTTTGCCAAGATGTTCCTTCAATCCGTACACGTATTAATTCACTTCCTTCTGGATTCTTTCAAATGAGTCCCACAAGACGCTAATCTTCTTCCTTGCTTTTTTATTTTTTTTCTTTCCCTCTCTCTCTCCGAGACTCGTATATCTCTCAATTTTTCTTTACCTTCTCGAAGAAGCTTCCCGTCTTTTCGAAATTCGTTAAGTCTTAAAGGTATAACGGGGCATCTTCCACCCTGAGAGCCGTAGTGGTTCTCTGGTTCGACATCATAATAACTCCGATATGAATATAAATATATGTAAATGTATACTCGCCATCAGTGAGTTTCCCCCTTCTGCCTTTCGTATTATTCCAATATAACGAAGTCGGTCCTCTTAATTGGATGTTTGATTCTTAATGCACGTCACCCGTCGTGAGTGGGTGGGTGGGTGGTTACCCGTACCGGGCGGTGAGGTCGGAGTCCGGGGAAGGGAGGCGGGTGGCAAAAACTAAAAAAACATAAGCACGCTATGAAAAGCCAGGAGTTACGGGAGGAACTACTGTCCTTTTTGTCAATTTGAAATTTACGATCGCATATATAATACATACGTCTTATGGATATATCTGTTAAATCTTATTCGCGGTATTATCAGCGCTTCGTTATGCGAACTGGTCTCGCGATATGATTAATTTAAGTACGTCGGATAAATGCGAGGCAGCTCTAACGATCGCATAGCTTGATTACGTTCTGCTGAATTAACGAGCAATTAAGTCATTCCAGACTCCAGGAATTGCACGGAGACAGAATGACTCGTTGTATCGAACGCGTTATAAATATTCGGATTTACATAAATTCCATTGCTCTTTTAAATAGAATCTGCTTTATCGATTGCGATCTATGCAAATTTTATGGCAAAATTTTAGTAGCTATATGTATGATCTCATTGTCTTTTTATAAACCCACTGATATTGCGTGCCTATCGTAAATATTCTTACCTATGATATATATATACACATATATTCACTTTTTACATAAGAAAACAAGATGACTTTCCGTGGTCACGCTATATTTTCCTACAAGTCAAAATTTCACGTGCCTTCCCTGAAACCCCAAGAACAACGCGCCTAAACAAACCTCGTCTAATTCTTTGCCTCGAAAGAAAAATTGATATTTCGCGATACATGCTCCAAGCTTTTCATATGGGATTTCTGCCTGCTGTGTATACGCAATGCCGCCATGCTCTTCTCACCACGAGCACATGATCGGACAAAGAACTTTCTTGTGTTCCGTTCACGACTCTTTTCTCGACTTCCACGGCGCACAAGCTACTCACTGTATGACGTAGTTTCATATCGCAAGGTTGGGTAAGTCAGAAAACTAAAGCCGTATACCTTTTAATGACATCATTGATTTTGGGCCTTGACGCTGTCTTGGCATTTTTTTAAAATCGCCTTTTTATAAAACTTTTCGTATTTTTTAGAAACTTTTTTTAAATTAATTCGTTTTTTGTATAGCTAGTGGATTGTGTTTACATTTGATGGAAAAAAATTAATGGAGGAAGCTGTGCTAATCTCTCAGATGGACTAGATTTTTGTATCTCCGGGTATAGCCCTACAGGACAGGATGTCGCACTGGTAAAGCGTCCCGCGATGTCATAACTAATGCACGTTATAATTACCGGACTCCATTCACTCGCGCACTTCTAATTTAACGAGCTTCTTTTCCCCTCTCACTTTGTCGACGGCTAAGACGACGCTCGAGCGTCCAGACGCTTTTGAATAAAACACGCTTGTGGATATGACAGGTTTTGCTCTCTTCACGCGGATAAAGAGAGAGGAAGGAAGGGACAGATATGATAGAAAAAGAGGAATGGTGGAATTGATCTATGTATGAGATATATACATGATATATGTATATCTCATATTTACCTTAGATTCGTTCCGTTAAAGAATGTCTACACATAGTTCCCGCTTACCTTAAAAAATAATATATGCATGTCGCCTGTAAAAAGAAGTTTTAAAACAAAATTTAAATTTGTAAACTATCAAAAAAAGTAATACAATATAACTTTGTAATATTTTGATAGATTAATGAATACCTAAAAAGGGTCTAAACCTGACCAGAACGTTGTAAACCAGTTATTTTTTTTCTACTCTGGAAACTTGGTCAACAATTCCCCATCTAATTTATATTAAACGAACCGACATTTCTATCATTAAAATTAATTATAAAAGTGTGTTTCTTCAATTTTTATTGGAATTTCGAAAACAAGAATTGCCAATAATTTTTGGGTTACGCGTTCTATTCTCATTGACTCGGAGTATCGAATGCGATCGAAAATTGTTCAGTTTCCGTAAAGTTGAAAATCTCGGGAGATGCCAAAATCTGAAAATCTTTGCTTAACCGAGTCCCATGGGTGTATTCCAATTACAATTACCAAGCGATTTGCCTCTTCCGCAGTGGCTGAGCTTTGAATACATAGCAACCGAGCGACTGTAGCAAAATGTAAACGAGTAACAAGGTAGCCCGGAATGTTTCTACGTGAAAACCTGAATTGAAAAGGTAGACTCGGAGGGACGAAGGTAGAGTCTTGATATATTTATTTGGACGGTGTCCTTGTGTACCTAATAATAAGCGTCCTGATCCTCGACAACGTGGCGTCACAATTTCATTTTCAAAGATATATATTAATTATACATCAGCCAAGTACCTCGATATAGATACATACTTCTGCAGATATACTCTCCTACGTTAATTCCCTGTTCACCTATGTGAAATAAAACTGCACAGTACACGCCGAAAGAGCATGTACTGCAAAATTGCTAAAAAGAGAAACCAAAAAAAAAGCAAAGTACATAATTGAACATGGCTATGTCCTCAGCAAATTCCTACCATTCACTCCCTATAAGGTTATCCCACATCCATTTTCTCACTAACAATTACGGCTTGAGAATTAATCCTATAAGTAAATTCACGCTCGGGCATTGTTGTCTCGAAGCACGTGCTCCCAATGAACTCTTATATACTACGTCATAAGGGTACCATTATTTCGCGAATCTCCGTATTTACACTGTTTCACAAACCCTCTGAGCTCTCTGCTATTTTCGCACACTATGATAATCGAGCGTAAAATGATCAATTATTTCAGAGGGCAGTTTCCAGTAGATGCGGCACTCACAACGGCAGGTCGATGTATTTTTTTTTCACCACCTATACTATCCGTACTCTACATATGAATTCATGCTCTTAAGAATGTCTACTCTACATATTCATACAGTAGGTAGAGAAATTTCTATATGCATATTGCACCTCTATTCTCCTTGACGCATTAACAAGCTATCGAAGCGAATCGCTCGAGCGAATAATCTCACCCAGGACGTTTCGCCTAATCGTAAAGGGAAGTAAATAGGTGGCACCATACATCGGCGTATGCATGTGTGGAAATCTGTTGGTACTGTAATAAGTTACCTTCGTCGCAGCTTGGTTAAGCAATGGGGGGTTGTAGCATAGCAAATCGGTACTGCGTGCGCATGCGTACCCACGCATGTGTGTCCTCTATATGCACGTCATACGTATGCCTCGTGCCTATGCGCTTGTATTGCGTACGTGAGTCGCGCGCGCGGCAATAAAAATGCAAAATATACGACGGGTTCTTTAACAACGCACGCACCACGCCACGCATCACCCTCGTAAAACCTGATGCCTGGGGGTCTGGACGCTTTTGGGGAACTTCTGTTGCATCGATATCTTCGCGCGAGTGCGTTATGAGCTCGGAGAATTAATTCGATTGCGGAGATGAAAAAATTGTTTCTTTTAAATAAAGTAGATAAAATTAATTTACCACACACTGTGTGCCTCTCGTATCTAGTCCTCCACAGTGCATTCAATGAAAATTTTACTATTACCGGCAAGTCTTTCAATTACTCTGATCATGATTTACAATGGATTTGAAGTTTTTGATAAATATTTCGTTTTCTTCAAATTAACCCAAGAGAATGTAATTCCATTATATTGCGCATGCGTTGTATGTTATTAACAAATGAAGACTCTTGGGCGCGGCGGGGATAAAGCAAATCGTACTTAGACTTGCAATTCAGACAGCATAGTATATTAGTATATCATTACGAAAGGACACGGTTTGCATTATTATCCCGTTATTTTTTCTCGCCTCGTTTGAAAATGCGCCCGTTATCTAAATGTCATATCGCTTGCAGTATGACTCTGATGTAAATTGGAATGCTGCTATACACTATATATATATATGTACGCCATTAATCCAACCTATTGTATCCGTGTGACGAGTATCAGTCAGGAAGACGAAAAGTTCAGTTGAGAATCTTCCAGGATCTGTGCGGATCCTGTTACGTATTACGACGTTCGATAGAAAACTTCCTTACCGACGGCGCTTGGTATTGAGAATATTCTCGCGATACAACAGACTCCTTGTTTTTCCTTGGATTCGTCGCGCAATTCTTCGTCGAAGCCTGAAGCACAAGCATCCTCGACGAGTAGTCTCGCGATCGCACGACAGCTGCACGTCGGCGGGAACAAACGCCGAAAGAATTAATATCCTTTAAAGTTTAACGCACGAATCGTCATCGATCTACACGGCTCGCGTCCTCCCATTGTTCGAACGGCACGCGCCATTCTCATAAAGACTGTCTGTCTGTCTGGCCGCCGGTCTGCCGACCACGCCAGAGACCCCGCACAGTTGCAATCTGCATGTGAAATTGTCGTCACGTGTCCTTTTAATTTGTCTCTTTTCGTGAAGCGTTGATTAAGACAACGCCAAGAGTGCCAAATCAAACAAGCTGCGTCCGCGAAGATCAAAGCGTGTATATAAACGAGGGTGTAGCTGCTTTTCGATTATGCTGCTAATTGCATAATTTCTATTAAGATCGGATCAAAATTAAAATCCTCACGATATTGCAACGTCTTGGCGCGTCGATTTATGCAACGTTGACGTCGTATATACTCGCCTTTTACCCTTTAGAAGTTTTATCTCCGCATAACTGCATTTAACACGGGCAGTGCAACGCGGCAGGTAGGTCCGTTGTGTGTCTTGGCTCTGGCGCCATTATATCAAGAGAATCGTTTCGCGCATGAAGTAGCATTAGAAGGAACGATTAACCTAAATACAAGACCCGACGTCCGAGAGGTAAATGATGCAACCTGTCATTATATACTTATTATACGAAGCAACGATTTCACTTTGCGGAAAGAAGAATTCTCTTTTCATATGCGCATAATAATTATTCTACAGACTGCAAGCAATATTGAATGTCAAATTGCAGTGATAATAATTTTACGGAAATTCCCACAGGCGAAATTATGTTAATATTTTGCGTATGGTACATTAATGTAATTCGTAGGGAAATATATTTAAAGAAGGAAACTCGAAGCCGCGCTCAGTCTCTAAAATACTTTTTTTCGTTAACGAGACGGCCAGTTTTTCTCGTTTATGTGTAAACCGTGAGAAAAATTCTCGCCCGCACGTCCGCACGAGGAGCGCGACTATGGGGTATGTACATACATATCGAACCAGTGTGCATCGTAAGATAAGCACTTGAATCTCTTTTGGGCACTTAGGCCAAGAGCGTCGTGGAACGAGGTGCAAGGAATTAGCATTTTCGTGTTTGTATCTTGTTTCTGACAGCACGCGCGTGAACCCATAAAGTCCGGGAAGCTCTTGTGGACGCCGCATATACGGCAAGAGAACGTAGGTGTAACCGGCGCTCCCACATACGAGACTGAATATTTTTAGCCTAGAAAAAACACGAGCCATATGTAAATACAAAATTTAGCCATTCGAAATAGAGGCAACTCTTCTTTATATACGGGCAATGACCGCGTGCATTGCCAAACATAAAACAATGATAGTGGTACGAATAAGTGTTACGAATATAATTAATAAACTACAGATCAATCCTAGCGGAGAAAAAAGTGAATGAAATTTTCATAAATTATTTTCAAAATCCGCCCATCATATTTCCGAAACTGTTTAACATCCGCGTCACGGCTCTCGTGCAATCTGTCTAACGGGGTAAGTAGTGATAATGAAATTCAATGTAATGGAAACGTCACTCGACCGAACGTTTGTAAGCGTCAAATAATCTGTCGTGCGGTTATTACCTGGTATCGAGCTAAAACCAGTATGCGCTTAGCATGTTATGCTGGACTAAAGTAACAGTTGATTGGCATACTATTCAATAACCACTCGGCTATTGTTCAACAATGTTATTATGTATACTGTATTACCTAATTACGTAACTTTAATAGACCAACTCTTCCCTCGATATATCCTATACAAGGAACATATGTATATACCCGTATATTACGTATGTGTAATAATTATTTTTCGTTATAAATTTGCGGTATATTTTTAGACTATAATAATTGACGGGTTTCGTGATAAGTAAATCATTTATTTTGAGTATATCATCCTTCGTATATTTGGTCATTTTAATTTTACCGTCATATCATTTAGGACGGTGTCATGATTCCATTTAACTTTGTCGACTGTGGTACTATTGCGATGTGTATATGTGTATATATATATATAGGTATCCGGGAAAATCACAAAGTTTCGTTATCATGGCGAAGGGCTGATGTCACATGTCAAACAGTCTACCATTACAATAACCCGTAGTGACGTAACATCGGTGCACTTAAACGCGTATCACTTACCCTCTCGAAGGAAGATGTCTAACGTCTCAATGTCTGGCTGCCATACCGCTTCTCTACTTCCCCATGGCTATTCGTACCTTAGCACCGGGTATCACTTTCACTGCTGAAATTTAAGACAAAGGAATGTCCTGATGGCACTTCTCAATATAAAATGACTATGAAAATATATTTGAATGAGAGGATGCAAGAATCTTTTTAATGGTTTGCATTATTACGTGTTAACGCAAGATGAAAATTGCTCGTACAGTCATTTCGAATATTTTGTGAAATTTTATGTTTATCTTATGAAAATTTTTTAACTAGTTGTAGCTTCATTACTGACGAAAATCAGACGGTTACAGGATTCTTCCTTGTCATAAATCGTGATTCTTGAAAATAAGCTGTGATAATTAATGTCCGAGCTGTAAGATCGAATTGTTCTTATATACGAATCATTAATTTTATTATTACATGAACGTCCGCGAATTCTTTGCACAGCTTTTCCTCCCGTTAATTCTTTCGGGTGTACAGTCTCTCTAACCGTATACTGGCACCCCTGGCTCATTAAGACACTTGAAGCATTCTTAAGTAGGATTTTGCTCCCTGGCAACGGCTGCTAGGGAGGCTGACGGAATAGGGATGGCGAAGGAATCTGATAGCCGAAAGTCTAAAACATAATTAATCATACCGGAGCAGCATTGTTATCGTGGAATATTTACAATTTTTCAAAGGCACCGTAATACATTCCACTTCAGAGAGACAATAATATTGATGTACCAACAATTTTCTAACTACATTGCCCATTCACTGAATTAGCGAAAAATCTTCATTATAAAAGTAACCCCCAAGTGTATTTTCTGAAAAAATGTATTATATCAAAATTACGATATTCCTTCTTTGGGGGAAAAAAACTCAATTCCCCTTCTTTATTCGAATTTAACTTCGCCACCGTTCGCCAAGATCCTTAGCAATTCCTTGTTTCGTACACTCTCCATACTACCCGCGTATAATTCGCCAGTGTAGCGGAGCCCATCCTTACCGTCGCCTCCCTCTACATACACATTCAGCCGAATGTTCTCCGAAAGTCGTTCCTGGAAAGCAGAAAAAGAGTTTCTTCCCTTATCAACTGTGGAAGTTCGTTCTTTTTTTTCTTCTCGTTCTAAGGATATAGCATGGTATTACTATACAGTACTTAGGTAAGAGCGGGAGTGTAAAGGGGAGTAGGTTAGTCAGAAAATGCGTCCCAAGTTAAGGTGGATGAGAGAGGGGCTGTTGGGAAAGCTGTTGAGAGTAAGAGAGCCAGACGATAGTTTAGCATAAATGAGGCAACTTTTCTAGGGGGGTGAAAAGAAGCCCCCGACGAGTTCCTTTGGGATTCGAAAGCCCTTGCCACCCTTCTTCCTGCATCCATACCACCTTCCTAACACCTATATCCTATACCTGAAGATCCCATGCTAACACCTAAGACCCATACCAGAAAATCCAGCCGCCATTTCACGGAGCGACGCTCTCGAGTGTCTTGTAAAATTATTTCATCGTTTTTTCTAAAGTCTAGTGCTTTACGGTGCAGCATCTCCCTGGCGAGTATTTCCATAGATAATCCCTTGAAATTACGAGAGTATCGACCGCCACGTTATTAAGGATAATCGTCGGAACTGATAACAAGATAGAAATGGTATGGCAATTCTATCCGTGGATCGATCAATCATTGGGAATCGATGAGTTGGCTGCTTTTTCTGATGAAGAATCGTCCTGCTATATATTACTGGACGATTTTTCACGTTTTGCATAGGCGTCAGGGTGGTCTTGCTTTAATTTTTATTTTTTTATCCTTCGTCCCGGAACTATCTGAGGATTCTATGTATATATCGTAAGCACGTAAGACAGTAGTAGTCAAACGATGAGATCTGTATTAGAATTCTGACGTCCCGTGGCGTTTACTTTCTAACAGCATCGGATCGTCTAAGCTCTGCTTAAATGGACCAGAAAATGTCTGAGATAATAGGTTATTAATACTGGCCTAAACGTCTACTAGATTAGTTACGCTTCGGGAATAATGTGAGGCCTATGCGCCGGCTCTCAGAAGTCTCCGTGAGATATTCTAACCTGTTCCAGCCCACGAGACCGCGACGTAGACTTGGATCCGGACCTATTTGCCGTATCTCCATGCTGTAGGACACGTCGTAGCTGATATCTGGGATACCAAGATAATACCCTGTTATTTAATGGCGTCCGGATTGACGCTCGTCCCCTATAGTCCTATTCTAAACACGGCTATGGTTTACACGTCTACGCCCCTGGCGGTCGTTCTGAGAAGTAAAAAATTTTTTTGAGAAAAATTGAATGCGACGAAATAAAAGACCTTGATTAGAGAGAATCGAGACTTATTTCCTATGGCAATGCACATCCTGTCCAAGCGCGTCGGAATCGTACGGATAATTAATGGACTTCATGACTGACCATATAGTGGTATACCGATGTTTTATTTCATTTGAGATAATTAACAATGATGAACACGCGATATTTCCCATTGCATCGGATTGTGCAGTCTGACTTTCGATTTTTCATTTCGTATATAAGCGCACTTGAAATTCATTGCCGCCGTGTTTCATCATGAATGTAATTGACGTTTGATTAATCGGGTTGGATGATAAAAAAAATATGGGTGACTCTTTTTTTTTCTTCTTCTTTTAACTAGATACGTGGATATATACCTGGGACGTGTAATTTATAGAAATGCATCGCGAGGTTTCATTCCGATACGCCGCGAGAGCATTCGAAGCGCCTAGAGCGACAAAACCAATAAATTCACATGGTATCCGTTTCATAAATATTTCGATCCCGATTAAATCGATTTAATCTATCATCAGCGGTAGATCGGCGCGTAAGAATATCTTGCGACGGATACTAATAAATCGTCCTCACTGGACGGTCTCTCTCTCTCTCTCTCTCTCTCTCTCTCTCTCTCTCTCTCTCTCTCTCTCTCTCTCTCCCTCCCCTCCTTTTCTCCCTCCCTCCCACCCTCCGAGAACCTCCCCTCACACAGACGGCCATCTCTAAGAGACGGCACATTGTTCATATTCCCCATAAGTCTCGGGCTTGTTTACCGAGCCTGTCCGTCAGCAGCTTGACGCGAAGCCTTCAAAGCTCTTTTAAAAATAATTGAAAACAATCATTGTCAGTAAAATCTTACGTGAGGATTGTTTACGTGAGATTCCATAAAATAGCAATCCCCCTGAAGATTTTTCTTTCTCCCGTCTCTATTGCCTTAGTCTATTATTTCTAAGTGCGTTTGATCACTGCCAGCTATAAACGAACAACGGATCGAATACGATAACAGCATCACTATACCAACTGCCAGTCCGCCTTTTCGTTTAAAAGGAAATAAAGGTAGAATAATAAAAAAAAACTGAAATTCCTCTATCCAATTTTAGGATCCAACATTTGAGTGGGAGTACCCACGCATTTTGCCGTATAGGCACTTGGAGAATGGTACAGCAAAGATACCTCATTCCCTTCCCGTCCTCTTCTGCCGAAAAAGAAAAAAGAATAGAAAATCGTGTTGTCCACGAGAAACGTTTAATATCGCAGTGGAAATGCTTGTCGTGCTGGAGATAAAAAGCAAAATGAAATATGCAATATACCTGTCTCATATCTCAGAGGTCGTGCATTAGAAAGAGCGGCGGCGTTCGGGGTGACCCGGCTAGTCAGGAGGGGTGAAACAATTTTGTGCTGCATTTGGTGCATAATAAAAGGATAAATGCTACCGGGAGAGCAATGCACCCTCTTTCCACGGCAACATTATTTGCAGAGGGCGCGGGCAAAAGCGTACGGAAAGAAAATTAAACTTTTGACTACTTTCTTAAGGTGCAGCGTCACCACGACTTATCCGTAAACGTGTATAGATGCCGTGCAAGGGACACTTGGGATACTTTGTTTAAAGTGTCCGTAACTCTCTAGAATCCAAACTTTCATCGGATACTTTAATTCTGTATCAAATAGCGGGCTATATTTTTCAGTCGAAGAAATAAGGCACTTTATTTCGTTCGATTAGACGTTATTGGATTAGACGTTGCGAAGTTGGACAAGGTCTTCACGTAGAAGCACCCCAAGTGTCTCGACGAAGATCGTCTCTGTGCTTTATTATTACAAAACAGTGCAATTACTCGCGACGACTGATCTTATTAATTTCGACTCCACAATATATCCCTCTTGAGTGGTTTTCTAAACCAGACCATTCGCCGCCATTCCCAGCACTATAGCACACCCCGGGAAAGGGTCGGTTGCCACCCTGATGCTTAGCTCCCGCTAAGTCGATTGCCGGGCTCACTAAAATTTCTCGAGCGACACCACCATTCCCGACACCTTCGCCTTCCCTTTGGACCAACCATTCAGGCCCTTTACCCTTGCACACAGGCGCACACAGACAACCATCTAGCTACCCCTTGTGTAATGATTTTCGAGATTCTAATCTTGCCAGAGGAGGAGACACGGTTCGTTTAGATCTCCCGGTTTGCCTTTAGCCCTTCGAAGGGGCTGCCTGCTGTTGCTACCTCTTCTTCCTCCTCTCTCGTTTGTTATTTTCTTTCTTTTTTTTTCTTTATTCTCGTCTCACTCGCTCCCTCGCTACACCAAGCTAACATTTTTCTCCTCCTTGCGCTTCTCTGGAATTCACCTAGCCACGCCCAGCAGTTTTCATTAGGGTACTGCTGATGGAGGGCCTACCCTACTGCTGCGTTTATCACTGCGATAAGAGCTATCGCCAGAGTCCCGAGTCCTAGCCTTTTTCAAAATCGACAATGGATTCGTGTTAACGAACTGGTAGGCATGATCCTGGAGAGGTAGATGGGAGACGGTTCGCGCTTTGTTAAGAAAGAGTCTCGACACCTCGTAGGGAGTTGGACGAGACGTCTTCGGAGTCGCATAAAATTTCGAGAGAGAAAAAATGACGCCTAGGCAAGATCGATTTCCTGTTTCCTTTCTCGGCTAGGACTCGGCTTTGTCCTCGTAGCACGAAGGGAAAGCGATGGGAATACATATAGAAACGATTGATCGTGTCGCGATCGAGCAACCAGTCACGATTACTATAGACACCGTAACTGCCCGACGAAGTCGGTGGGATCGTCGACGCCGACATCGCGGCTGACGCCTGGGTTCGACACTTCATAGTTAATTAGCCCTCGGTGAGAAATAGCAGTTTGTCTCTCGCTACGTAGATAATTTTCACGCCACGTGGCGCCTAATGAGCAACGCCGCTGTGCCGTGCGCTTACGTTTTTCCGCATCTCTGACTCAGCGACGGAACTCCCGCTGGCGGCTTCTTCTTTTTTCTTCTTCGGCTCGAGGAAATGGGTGACCACGCGCCGCTTAATTTTGACGAATTGCCTTTCGTTTTCATTAGCTCCCTTATAATGGCAAACCTGCGGTAACCTACGTCCTGCGGTTTTTCGCTGTGGATCTGCTTCGACTGAGGTGACGCTCGTATTATACATAATTGGGGTAAAAGAAGGAACGAAGTTTTGGAAAAAGTTTAAATTATTTAAATAATACAATATTATTATCATGACTTTGCTAGATCGTATCAGTAAAAATCTTGTTACTTGACGAAGGATTTTAAAAATTTGTTTGTTTGGGTATGGAAAACCAACTTTTCAAAATGATATAATTATACTCGTACGAACGCTCGGAAAGAAGATACATGGACAGGACAGTTGAGAAGGGTTGTATACAATATTTCATTTGGCGTACTTTTAATGAGAAAGGTATACACTTCGTACAAAAGTGATATAAAAAAATCTTGTTAGCGTGATACTGCAGTACCTGCCAACCCGTAACTGACAGACGAAAGGCGTAACGATTCATATTTAGCAAAGAGTCCCGGGAGTCGTGCAGAAGGAAATCCTTCTCACCGGCGGATATAAAGCAGAGGTGAACAGCCGGATCAGTGGCGACCTTGTAAACCGTCGCGTGACATGCAATGACTCGGTATAACAGGGAAGATGCAAAAGAGTATGGCCTAAACCCTATCTAACTATTTACGAGAACTCCTCCAAATCCACATAGTAGTATCCATCCAATAGCCTATAACCGATTCAGATTACCAATCGCTATCCCGTATAGAATGCTGTTCGAGAATATAGAAATTCTTCCGAAAATCCTTCGGTAACTTTTATCACACAAAAGTTGTACTAAAAATTGGATATTTACAGCCAGGTGTTTGGGGGGAATCCGAGTATGATAATAAAAAAAAAAAGATACACATTTTTTTGTGCCTGTTGTGTCTGTCTGTCAATTTTATGCATCTCACGTGTTATCAGAAATGCAAGCACCTCGTAAACTGGCTTATCAAAATCGATGGAATGTGCCCAGGCTACTCGAAAATATCTGTCCCATAAAGCCATAACCTGCTAAGATCATGTTATCCTGAGGTACGCATATAGTGCTCTGTTTGGTACATGGTGGTACAATGGATTTGGGTCTTATACCTAAGATTACGTATGTATATAGGTATGTAGTATGTTTAATGTATATAATTGTTGGAGCATCTATACGGTGTTCAAGATACATGGATGGAGCTTAGTTTACTAAAATATAGCTATATACTTATCATGTGGATGAGTTTGGTGGTTTCACGTGTAACAAGTGAAGATACTGGGAGATGCGTGAAATGTATTTCGAGACGCGCGAGATACCTGGTCAAGTCCATGGGACTCTAACCAGTTACCAGTTTATAACCAGAACGTCCAGAAGCGAGGAACTCGGATAAAAAGCAGCTGCCAAGCAGAAGATTCCGTGGAAGAAGATGAAGAATAAGAAGGGCCCAAGCGTGAAGGGCGTGCGTGTGAAATGACCGTGTCCATCTTGGGACGGTGAGAAATTTCGATCGGGCATAGAATGCTGTACATATATGTATGTAACGGGAGTACTTATTTGTTACAGTTTAAATCGAAGCTATTTAAAAAACGGTGTCCAATAACAAAATTTCACATTTTTTTTCGCAATGTAGTACCGATAAGAAAAATTTTTGTTATAAAAATTTCTTTAACAATCTTTCATGTAATAATGTCTGGTGATTGAAATAGATGAAAAAAATGCATTTAATAATCTAACGAATGCTCGAATACGTATGTTTGGGTTAATGCAAGTTTTTAGAAATCCTCATGGTGGTAAGAAAATGTGCTTAGGTCCAGCCTGTTATTTATAATCCCGTATACTCCGGTTCGTCCTTTTCCTCGTAATACTCCTGCCTCCCCTGCCGCAGCACAGTGCCGTCAGGAAGAATGGAATATTCATTATAATTTAAAGAATGGCAAAAGGGTGTACAATGTTGCGCGTGTGAAACGGCCAGCTGGACGGTCCGGGTGCCTGGGATATTCAGTGTAAACCCTTGATAAATTATGCTAGAAGCATTCCGGTGGCTCCTACTGGCGGTGCCGCCACTGTCGCTGACGCCATTGCTTCCGCCGCTTCCCTGCCTTTGACCGAGAAACGTAGCGAAAGACGCCTTTCTGTACTATTCGACGATTCTTCCTTTCCCTTGTGCCTAATTTCTATTTATTCCGCTTTCCATTTCCCTCTTTCTTCCTTTACTTCCGGTTACTCTTCAGACCCTTACGAGTCCCGAATAACGCCTCGTCTTTCGACTCCTCGAAGAGGAGCATGCTGCCGCAAGAAGCATTGATGCCAATCCTGTTCAGGATAGATTATACCTTTATGCGGTGAAAGATGTTTTGATCGTCTCTTGATCTTCACCCCAATTGCCACCCATTCAGACGTCCGGGATAACTTAAGAAATGGTACCGGAAGTGGGGAGAGGTGTCGAATTTTGATCGATGGCAAGCGAAATATTGAATGAGCTTTTTGGATACCTGGCGAGTGATCTTCTTTTTCAAAACAATGGAGGGTGATCCATTCAGTCGGATATGCCTTCCCTTTTATCTTTTCTTTTGCATTTTCTCATGGATGGTATGTTCCAAAGATCCTTACCAAGCAGAATCCTTGGACGTGAAATGTTTTTCCTTGATTCTATCGACTGTCGTGATTTTTCTTTAATTTTGTTTTACCATAAACTCGTAGCGCCTGACCTTCCTCCTGTGATAAGATCTGCTCTATGGTAAAATATTCTTAAACACGTATTGTGTATAAGAGTTCATAAAGCCTTGGCTTATCATCCTGGAAAAACGTAATTCAAAAAACAAGCGGCTTTGGCGTACACACGTTCCTCGTAAAAATAAATAAACGCGCGAACCACGTGGGCATTTACTTGGTGAGTACCGTTGCGCGAATTGCATTTCGCTGTAATTGCATTTTTAATGGGCGCTCGACCACTGTCGAATTTGCTCCAACCAATCCGTTTTTACGATCTTTTTTTTCTTCTTTTTTCTTTGGTTCCCCTCTTGCTTCTTTTTCGCCAGGAGCTCGATGCGCCTCGTTGCTTCAGGCCTATTGAACTGTTTTTTTTTCTCCTCTAATAAGATTAACATCTCAAAATGAGTTTTCGTTAACTTCAATACGTTTCCTGTGAAATGAGAAATATACAAAAAAGAGAATAAACAGACCCCCGGATAATGCACTCGGTATAAACGTTTCCGTTGCTAAAAGTAACTCCCCTTGCGTTTCCCTTGTCTACGAATCAACAGGAAATGGCGAACTGGCTGCTGGGTAGTTATTTAAATTTCCGCAAGAGCCATTTAGAGCACGCTCCGAGGTCTGTCGGGGCCGGATAATTTAAGTGTCGGGCTCACGGTTTCCGCCGCGGAAAATAAGAATGTGTCCCATTCGTCTTGAGGCATGTGCATGCAGAAAGGTGAAAAAGGAAACTGATTAAAAAGACAATGGATTTATAACGCGGTGCATTTTAATTCGTTGCCCCCGGGGGGTGGTGTCCGTACTATAGCCCGCCGAGGTAAGGTAGACGACACGTTTATTGGGCAATAAAACTTCTCTTCCCATTTTCGCGCACTTTACTCTACTTGAACCACCTCCACCAGTTTAAGCCACCAGCACCACTACCTGATCCTCGTCCAATAACGTCACAAGCAACCACCTCACACATCGCACCTTTATATGGAATGCACAAAATTTCGCTAATATTACGTGAACCCTCTCCACCCTGTGTCAGTGAGCTGTACCCCCTCCGCGTACCACCCACCCTTGTCCTCGCTCCCCTTATTTTATAGGATTAATACATAGTAACGGCTTTATGGCTTAATATTTCAGAAGATTAAAACTCGGATTAATCCGATGGTGCGCGCTGTGGCCATAGAATAACTGGAGCTTTTCGCTAGCTCCCAACGTGCCGACGATAAAAAACTACAATATTATTCTCATGAAACTACAATTTTCACTTGAAACTCGAGAAATTCCAATCTGTGTGTACTACGATCGAGAGATTAAAAATTTTTTTTATTGATTAGTACATACTAACATTCGAGGGATACCTAAATGATTATTTTCAATTTCGACGTCGCTGACATAATGGGATTCCATCGAGATCCAGAAGTCGCTAGTCTAATCAAGTCATTCCAATATGTAATTCAACGTTATTATTTCGACGGGAATGAATCGGGCCACCCAGCTTCCCAAACACGGTTGGGCAATTCGCACGTGGGCGAGACCATGGGTAAAGACCCTCCCCCCCCGCCCCACCCCCACCCTTCATAAAACTGTTATTAGTACTAAACCACGTCTCCTTCTAATGGACGTAACTCGGGCCTCGTGCAGACACGAGCGCTAGTTCTTTTTTACTCACTCCAGCAATAATATAAATTTAAAACCTTTTACCTGCGCA